>JAYMSZ010002253.1:0-12364 GCA_036897665.1 Pelargonium citronellum
GTGAAACCCGAGAGGAAAGCCATATCCAGAAGAAGTTTAAGTCTCTTGTTAAGCACATGAGCGTTGTCCTTCATGAGCACTGGTGGTTTGGCATGATTCAAGATTTCTTACTGAAGTATCTTGGTGCTACAGTTGCAGTGATTCTGATTATTGAACCCTTTTTTGCTGGCAATCTGAGGCCTGACACTTCAACTTTAGGGCGAGCAGAGATGTTAAGCAATCTGAGATACCATACAAGTGTCATAATAGCATTATTTCAGTCTTTGGGAACCCTTTCTATAAGTTCAAGACGGCTTAATCGTCTCAGGTATTTTGAGATCTATTACTTGGATATTTTACAAAGGATTTATCTAACCTGTGCAACTCATGCGCATGTTATGGTTCATAGGGTTGCGTGTTTAGTAGTTTAATATTTTTTATTTTACCCTGGAAATACCAAAAAGTGTATAAAAGTGAGTGAGCACAATTAGATACTGTGGGAGAAACTTAATGGTTTCTTATGCCTTATATATATATATATTTATTTATTTATTGAATTACATGATTTAATACTACTGTGGGAGAAACAAACTCTAATCAAGGAAAAAAAGAAAGGAGAAGAAAAAAAAGCAGAGAAATTTCTCATTAAGTTCATTTTTCTATGTTTATTATCCCTAAAGACCTTCATAAATGCACAAAATAACAGGGAGAAATAGCAAGTCATACAAATTGGACATAAATTGAATTCACAAGGGGAGGTTATTAGTTGTCCTTTAAGCATTTTTTATACTAATTTTGGGTGGTGATGTAACTTCAGTTTATTTACTTGCAGTGGCTATGCTGATCGCATTCATGAGTTGATGGTCATATCAAAAGACCTAAGTGCTGTCAATGATAAGTCTTCTCTGCAAAGATATGGAAGTAAAAACTATGTTAGTGAAGCCAATTACATTGAATTTGATTGTGTCAAGGTAAACCAATTTATCATTTACCCTGTTCGAATAGTCTTCTATACATTCAATGTACTTATAGTAGAACTGTCTCTCAGGTTGTTACTCCAACCGGCAATATTTTGGTGGAGGATTTGACACTTAGGGTAGAATCAGGTTCTAATCTTTTAATTACAGGTACTGATGTTGACTATGATCTTAATTTGGTCCCATTTTCTCTCCTTTTAATATTTCCCCTTTATGTTTCCTGTCATCTGAGCTGTGGTCTACTTTCTGTACTGTATTTCCAAAAGTGGAATACTAATATTTATATGATAGTGCCTTTCTTGTTGTCTCAGATTTGTATTGGTGGTATAACAAGTTGCATTAGATCTATGTATCCGTCATTACCATGAAGTGCTTTATCTGGCATTGTACAAATGTTTAGTTGATAGTAGCTTGTTTAATACCTGTCTGCTTGATATTCAAATTTGAGGAGAATTCTTTCCTGGTAATGGTGTATTTACTGATGTTAAGACAGTTAGACTCGGAAGATTTATGAGATTTCTTATGCCTTATAAGCCTTAGACTATGCCTATTTCCCATTTGAATATTAGTCAATTCTTGTAATGTCACTCCTATATTAGGGTGCAACGGTAAGGTTGTTACCTTGTGATATGAGGGTCATAGGTTCAAGTTAAGAAAACAATCTCTTTGCGAATGCAGGGGGAAGGCTACATACATTATTGACCCTCCCTAAACCCCACCATGGTGGGAGTCTCATGCATTGGGCCACCATTTTTTATTAGGATATTGATGTTTTATCTTAAAAAATGCAAAATAAGATAAAAATAAATTTTTTCATGAATGTTGATGGATTAAAATTTTTATTTTCTTTATACCAGATTATTATGTAGGTTATTTGTTTTGTATTATCTGCAAGAAGCTCTGATCTGAATCTATTTCAATTATGACCTTTATTTTGTTATGAGTGTGTTAGCAATAAAATTGTGATATGAGAACTGAATGTAAATGGTAGCTTAACAATAACTATTGTACTCTATATCCTTGATTTTGTATCTTACTTGATAATATCTCATTCTTTAGTGTGATCAAAGTTTGTTTCAGTATAAGTGGTGTCATGAACATACTCTTGAACACTGTCTGTGCATGTGTCTGACTAGTGAACATGTTTCATGTATTTTGCTGAAGGACCAAATGGTAGTGGGAAGAGCTCACTTTTCCGAGTTCTTGGAGGCCTTTGGCCGCTTGTATCTGGCCATATTGTGAAACCAGGGGTTGGTTCTGATCTTAATAAGGAGATATTTTATGTGCCACAACGACCATATACAGCTGTAGGAACATTGCGTGATCAATTAATTTATCCTCTTACTGCTGCTCAAGAGACTGAACCACTCACACAAAGTGGAATGGTGGAGCTGTTGAAAAATGTAGATGTTTACTCTCACCCCATCTTAAGTCTTTACTAGATAGCATATTAGATTCTCAGTTTCTTGTAGTTTTGTAGTACACTCAATATGATATAAGTGCTGATAATGAACTGTCCACTTTCAAGGTTGACCTTGAGTATCTGTTAGATCGCTACCCACCCGAGAAAGAGATAAATTGGGGTGAAGAACTATCTCTTGGAGAGCAACAGAGATTAGGAATGGCAAGACTTTTCTATCATAAGCCTAAGTTTGCAATTCTTGATGAGTGTACAAGTGCTGTGACAACTGATATGGAGGAACGGTTTTGTGCTAAAGTTCGAGCAATGGGAACATCATGCATAACTATATCACATCGTCCAGCACTTGTTGCGTTTCATGATGTGGTTTTGTCACTAGATGGGGAAGGAGGATGGAGCGTGAATTACAAAAGGTTGGTTTTTATGTTTGTTGACTGTAATACATTTTTATACTTGCTGTAAATGGTACAGATATTGCTTACATGACTTTCATGGAACTCCAGGGACGATTCAAAAGAACTGGAAGGTGGACTTAATACAACCAAGCTTTCTGATACAGATCGCCAGAGTGCTGCAATGGCAGTTCAGCGAGCATTTTCCTTGTCTAGAAAGGTTGGGAAGTTCACAAACTTTGTTAGTTGTATTGTTCTCTTTGTTCTATTGGAGCTTTCCTTTGTGGAGACCTTATGGGTGACTTTATCTAGGACTCTACTTTCTCAAGTTCAAAGGCAGAGTCGTACTTTACCGAAGTGATAGCAGCCTCTCCTGTAATGGATCAAAATGTCCAATTGCCCATCATTCCGCAGCTTCAAGCAACTCCAAGAATGTTGCCAATTAGAGTAGCTGCCATGTTTAAAGTACTGGTAAGTCTCTTTTGGTGGATGGATCTGTCATTCTATTACCACTATCTAGTGTTTGCATGGTTTGGTTCAGCCATCTTAAAGTCTAATTGTGGGTATGTTCACAACACGTTGAGGTCTTAAATCTTTTTTTTTTTTACACTAGATGTCTGTCATGCATGTTTGATATTGTGTAGCTTTCTTGATTTACTAATGGTTTTTGTGGTTATGTTTACATCTAAATTAGGATATTTACTGGTAGGTTTATGTTTTATTTGATTTGTGTTAATGCTATGGGATGATCCTCAAGTTACTAAATAGTGTTTTGGTGATGGAAACTTTTCGGTAATAGGTTAAATCAATCAGATTAATATCGAAGTAAAAAAGAATATTAGGAAGCACTTCTGAATTAAGGTCTTTTGTCCATCAAGTCTGAACTTTCAATTGCAATAGTATCCATCATTAACCTCTAAAGTTTTAAAAAAGGTGCAAATTGAACAAAAACTAGCACGTAAATGATTAACCGTCTTAACTGGGTACTTCCCTAGAGAAATAAAAAAAGAAAAAGAAAAAAGAGAAAAGGATTGTCTATAACAGTTGAGCATGACATCCTTGTTGCGTGACGTTGACAAGCATGTGATGGTAGGTGAGGGAGAGGGGTAGAGGGACTCAATAGTTTCCCAAGTTCCATGGAGTTTCAAATGCTTCTCTTGACCTTTGTACTCTGCTTGCTTTCAGATTCCGACAATGCTTGATAAACAAGGGGCACAGCTTCTTGCAGTTGCTCTTCTTGTGGTCTCAAGAACATGGATCTCAGATCGTATTGCCTCATTAAATGGTAGATGGAATATGCTTTTACTTCTTTTTTGTATATAACAATAAAGGATATCAGCTTATTACTATAATTTACATAAATTGTTATAGGAACTACTGTGAAGTATGTTCTGGAGCAGGATAAAGCTGCCTTCCTTAAGTTGATTGGTGTCAGTGTTCTCCAAAGTGCTGCTTCATCTTTCATTGCACCTTCTTTGAGGTACTATAGTGTTAAGTAAAAATTGACTTTTCTGAACTTGTACCATGTGCTTCATTTTGTACAATTGTTGCTTTATGAATGGCGAAGGAATTGGTAACATGAATGGATTCATGAGAACTTTCATAGTTTGAATAGATTTAAATTTCACACATCTTTCATCAGTAAATGTTATTATTACCCCTTCCCACAAATCACTCCATTTTGAAAAATGACATTGAGTACTAGTCTTTTTTGACAATTGAAAAGCTGTGGGAAAGAAAAGTAGGAGGAAAGATTTCATTCACTTCATATTTTCATTTATCTGTGTCACTACATAAATTCTTTTTTCGATTGTTTTGTCAAAGTTTATGGTTGTTTTAGATGGTGTAAGAATCTATTCTATACAAGAAGTTAGAGTCGATTATTGGTCATTGAATATTTGAGAATGCAACAACAAAAAAAATTGATGGAATCATTTAAAGAAGTAAACCTGTAAAGAAAATATTATTATTGGTTTTGTCTTAATAAAAATCTAAATCTGCAGTTGATGTTCTGTTTGTATCCATCCAAACCCTAAAAGAAACCTGTTTTACAGGCACTTGACTTCAAGGCTGGCACTTGGATGGAGGATTCGTTTGACTCAACATTTACTGAAGAACTATTTACGAAAGAACGCATTTTACCAGGTAAGCATTCAGACTATTAAATATTTTTTTCTTTATGCTTAAATATAAATTTCAGCATTTTTTTCTTTTTTCAATTAATGTCTTGAATAATACAATACAGCAAAACTGTAGTCACGGAATATCTGGGTATAGCTACAGTAATCCTTTGCCTTGTACTCCTATGAATGGTACTTAATGTGTCCCCTCTTGCCTATCATCTCTTGTAGGTTTTCAACATGTCAAGCCAAACTATTGATGCAGATCAGAGAATTACACATGACCTGGAGAAGCTGACTACTGACTTGTCAGGATTAGTTACTGGAATGGTTAAGCCCTCTGTTGACATTCTGTGGTAAGTAATCATATCTTTATTTGAGGGGCTGGGGAAGTTTCACATAATTTTATTTTACATTATGATAATTTTAAATGTTGCTCTTTTTCTCAAGGTTCACCTGGAGAATGAAGCTGTTGACTGGTCAGAGGGGTGTTGCCATACTATATGCCTATATGTTCCTGGGACTGGGTTTTCTGAGGGCCGTCACTCCTGATTTTGGTGACCTGGCAAGTAGAGAGCAAGAACTTGAAGGAATTTTTAGGTAATTTCATATTCCTTTCCGCTTTCTCTTTTGTTTATACTGATCTATTTGTAGCTTTCTGAATTTGATCACCATTCATATTGTAGATTTATGCACGAAAGACTACGTACTCATGCTGAATCCGTTGCTTTCTTTGGTGGGGGTGCCAGAGAGAAAGCTGTAAGTCACTTGAAATCTATTTTCGTACTTTGTATTTTGATGCAAATTGATGGCTAGATTTCTCAATAATTTTCACTAAATCTAAGAATAAATAGAACTTGTGTTGAAGAGTAGAACAAATAGAACTAGAAAGTAATTACTTCTATAGCAGGTCCTAAAACCATAAAAGAGAATGAGGTCCTGTTTTACTCCTACAAATGTATAACCTGATTTCCTTACGAGTGCATGACTTCTTCCAGAATCTAAATATTTTCAAATCAACCTTCAATAGAATATCCTTATGGTCAACCATCTTAAATGTTGTTTGTATATAGTGTGTTATTTGTGCGTGAGTTGTGATTGTTTCATAACACGTGTTGATGCGGTATTAGAGATTCACACTTATAAATAGATCTCAATAGGCATTAAATTGAGTGTCTTACCTGGAGGATAGCTTCACTGTGTATGAGCTAGAAGAGAGTTTACCACTACAGAGGGTAATCGACCTAGTTCTTTGTAATACTATAACCTCAAGAGGCAAGTTATTAAAAGAGGGTGAAACAAGGTTTTGGGCTGATTAGAAATTGACAGGGTTTTGCCATTTGTCTTATGTCCAAAATTCATATATACTACTAATTCACGCGGAATAGCCTATTGCCAACAACGTTAAATACAGTGAGTTCTTACTTGCGTGCAAGTCTTTTAGTCTTGATTGTGTTGGTGCTTACTTGATTTATATATTCCTTTGTCATGCAGATGATTGATTCAAGATTCAGGGACCTTCTTAATCACTCTTCGCTACTACTGAAGAAGAAATGGGTCTTTGGAATACTGGATGATTTTATTACCAAGCAACTCCCTCACAATGTGACTTGGGGATTGAGCTTATTATATGCAATGGAACACAAGGGAGACCGCGCCTTAATTTCCACTCAAGGTGAGATTAAGTGATACTATATGTTATGCTCTCTCTCTCTCTCTCTCTCTCTCTCTCTCTCTCTCTCTCTCTCATACTCTTCATTTAATCAGGTGAGCTGGCGCATGCGCTACGGTTCTTAGCATCGGTTGTTTCTCAAAGCTTCTTAGCTTTTGGTGACATTCTTGAATTGAATAGAAAGTTCGTTGAACTCTCTGGCGGAATCAATAGAATATTTGAGCTTGAAGAGCTTCTTGATGCTTCTCAGTCTGGTACTTTTTTTTCTCTCTCTCACTGAGTTAATGTGATGTAATGATCTGTCTTCGCTTTTGCTTTCCTTTAGGCAGTTTTTTGCACTAAGTAAAATTTTGATGTCACTTATATACCTTCTATTTGCTTATACTCATGAGATGTCTTCCTTGACTGCATTTTTTTTTCTGTTTCATCGCACTCAATGGATGCATATTCTTCATTTGGTAAATTGAAAAACATAAATATCTTGCTTATGACCGACATCTAGTTTCTTGCCTTTGATAATATTATATATCATGATTTTTAATTAATATATTGTTGAACTGTTTATCTGGAAACCAATATCTAATTTGATTGAAATCTATGTGAGTTAAACTGGTCTTGTGGACTTGAATGGAACCAATACAGAGCATAATTAAATTTGTGTGTCTCAATTTGCTGCTTCCGAAATTATAGGCTGTTGAGAGTTGGGACACTTGGGTTATGATGATAAAAATACTTTTGCGTGCTTTTAGCTTTTAGCAGTAAGTTTTTATTTTGTAATCCCGTGTTTACTCTTTGGTCGGTAGTTGTGGACTTGGGTTAACGTCTGAGCACATATTTGCAAGATCTATATGTTATTAGATGGGGGAATTAAGATCTGGAACAGTTAATAGTCGTTGTTGTTTGTGTTGTCTACCCTAAAACACTCTCGGAACCAAATATTAATTTGGAAGGTGAGCTAATTAATGTCTAATTGTGTACTTCTTTTGGAGTTATGGTTAATAGTTAGAGCAGTTTTGTTTTATATGTATTTGATTTGATGTAGAAGTGATCAGTTAATAAACAAGTAAATTATGAAACTCACAGAAAACTGTGGCTTGGAGTTTGTTTTGCTGACTAAGTTGTTGACCTCACAGGTGTTTCTGTGACTGGTTCTATGCTACAATCAAGACAGAGTGATGTGCGTGCTGAAGATGCCATTTCCTTTTCTAATGTGGATATCATTACACCGGGACAGAAAATGCTGGCTAGGCAGTTGACATGTGACGTACTACCAGGGAAAAGCCTGCTTGTTACTGGTTAGTGCAGCATATATTACTTGATTTATCTCGTGATCCATGCTCATGCTGACTCAACTTCAATTTAAAAAGGTCCAAACGGGAGTGGGAAAAGTTCTATCTTCAGAGTTCTTAGAGGTCTTTGGCCAATACTGAGTGGAAGACTTGCTAAACCATCACAACTTATTGGTGAAGAAACTGGATCAGGCAGTGGAGTCTTCTATGTTCCTCAGCGGCCGTATACATGTTTGGGAACCCTAAGGGATCAAATTATCTATCCTCTCTCTAGTGAGGAGGCAGAGAAGAGAATGTTGAAGCTATATGGAGACGGTAACTTGCATAAATTACAATTCTTTATATTACCTCTGTCTATGAATAAGTGTCATTTTAAAGTTATTCGCATGAATTAAGAAATTGTGTAAAATGACCTAACCTAATTTACTTGTTTCTTGTTTGTCTATCTTCATTAAAACGCTCCCACTCCTAATTGTTCGTTTCTTTTACTTATTGGAAAAATAAATTAGTAGTATTCATTTACTAATTTCGGAATAGAAAGGGATATAATAGGAAAATATAATGCACTTGTACATTGAAATTGTAAAATGATATTTATTTTGAAACAATATTTCATCATGTCTTCCCTGTTTAGTAAAAAATAGAAAATGATCCAAGAACTTCTGACATTTTATGATCACCATGTTCTTTTCAAATTCTATTCTTCTTTTGCTTTGTTTTGAGGATTATTGTTATTGTGCTGCCAATACAGATTATGAATCTGTTGATGCAAAAAACATTCTGGACACACGCTTGAAAGCTATTTTAGAGAATGTTAAATTGGTTTATCTTTTGGAGAGGGAAGAAGGTGGTTGGGATGCTCATTTGAATTGGGAAGACGTCCTTTCTCTCGGTGAACAGCAGAGATTAGGCATGGTGAGTGCAGCCTATACCTCGTTACAGACTTGTTTTGACCATGAAAATATACCGCTTTAAAATCTCCAAACAATCTAACTTGATTCCTCTTATATTATTTCTCCAGGCTCGCTTGTTCTTTCACAGGCCTAAATTTGGCATCCTTGACGAGTGTACCAAGTATGTGATTATAGCTATTTTTCTTTGTGTGAATTTATGATTTCTGGTTATGAAATGTCTTCTTGCTATGTATCAATCTTAACATTATTTACTTGGCAGCGCAACAAGCGTTGAGGTTGAAGAACATCTTTATAGGGTTGCTAATGACTTGGGCATCACCGTTGTTACATCCTCACAAGTAAGTAGCTATTATTTTTGAAGTAGAGCTGACAATTGAGACCCAAACCCATGGGTACCTAAAATCCGACCCACATTTTTGTGGGTTCGGGTCGCATATAATAGACCCTATCAATTTTGGATTGGGTTGGGTTTACAATGGGAAAGTGTGTGGCAAGTCAGGCAAACCTGCACTAATCTGCACATTTTCTTTGTAAAATCCGCAACCCACATGGACCCACACCTCTTGCGGGTCAGGTTCAGGTTAGGTCCTTTCAAACCAAACCCAAAAAGTCTGACCCGAAACAGAATTGCCTCCTCTAGTTTTTGAAGATAGTTTTGTGCTATTGAATTTTCACCCAAGAATTTAGTTAGATTTTAAAATAACGTTTAGTACAGTGTCCAAATGGTTTTGTTAACAGTTATATATGTTCACTAGATTGTTTTCCAAATGGTTTTGTTAACAGTTATATATGTTCACTAGATTGTTTTCCCGGCATTGCCGGTTTGTGTATTTTTATATGTCAAATTTGTATAATTTAGAGTAAAACATTAACATTAAAGAAAAAGCTCAATCCATTAATTTTTTCGGAAACATCTTCTAATAATAATAAGCTGAAGTGATGTGAACTTCTTCCAAAATCAAACAGAAAATGTTTTTGTCCTTCCAGTGTTTGTAGAATGATTGGTAGAAGACAATCTTTGCAGGCTTTTATTTTCTGTTATGAAGATAAGAAGTTATATTTGGTTTCAGAATATGGGTGTGAGATGAAAATGAAAATGAAGTAATTTAGTTATTTAATTTGTAGTGGGTAGTTTGATGAATTTTTAAACTGCTTTTGCAAAGAGAATAGAAAACTGTAATTTTTATCCGCCCAGAAAACAAAATTGTAATTTAGTAATAATATTAATAAATATTGCTCTAAAATTAAAAGAGCGACAAATGCCCAGTTATGTTAGAGCTTTATATAGATTAATAGATATATAAATTTAAAGTTTGGTCCAATTTGTAGTAAAATTGTTTTCCTGTAGAGACAAAAACTGGTTTTTATGGCTGAAAAAAAATTGTTTTTTCTATCATAAAAAGGAAAAGTTGCTTAATTTTTTTTATATTAGTTAATAAAAAAATGAAGAAGAGAAAAAACTGTAACTTCAGAATTTGGAAAAAAAAAGAAAGATATAGCAGTTAGCACTAATTAGTGTTTTTTTTTTTTACAGCAACTAATTAGTTAGAAAAAGAAAAACAAAAGAGTATTACAACTAATTAAAAAATAAACATGAAAAATTTGAGAAAATTACACGCCAGCACTCATGTTAGTGCTTTATATATATATAATATATATATATAGATTTCATGCAAATTCTAGACTTACATTCTTCAGTCAAAAGTTCGCGGTTTGCATCACACAAATTCCGTCTTTACTTTTGAACTTAAGCTTGTGGTTCACTGTTTTAGTTTTCTCACATTTATTGTCATCGATGTATATTTCAGCGTCCTGCTCTGATCCCGTTTCATTCCGTCGAACTACATCTTATCGACGGTGAGGGTAGATGGGAACTTCGCTCCATTAAGCTATGAGTCGACTTCTCCAACACATGTGACCGTCCTATTTGTACTGTGAAAATCATGCCCGATCTTGCACTCAAGTAGATGAACGAGATCGATCAATATGATCCATACACGGTATACCTCAAAAGGCAAAACAGTTAGTTTTATAGTAGAATCTGTCGTATAACAATTAGTGAATCACATGAGAGCATTAGAAGCTAATATTAATTTCTGTACTGTAAATAAGTTCCCTATGTACAGCCAATTTTTTCGTATTTGAAGATTATCAGTCATCATCGATGTTGTAACTATTTAAACGTTTTATCATTTTGAATAGATAGCCTTAATGAATAAGAGTTTGGGGAACAAAATGTAGTCTTTCGTGTTTCGCTTTGGACTTTGATTAGATTTAGATAATCTTGAATGTATTATTAAGAGCGTAATCGTTATCATCTACGTGTTAACCATAATGGTTAAGTTTTATAATAAAACATATGGCCAAGAGGGAGGTCAAATGTTGTTTTATTGAAGTAGAATAAGCTTGTTTTGAGCTTTTTGAGTCAGATTTGATTGTAAATTGCACTTGGGTGTAAAATATTTGCGAAAGATTTGGGCATATCTTGCTTAGGCCAATCATGGCTTGCCGTTTACCAAAGAGTAATGGAATGGAATGGATTGCATTTTAAGCATTTTCTTCACAAATTTTTTTTGTATGCATTGATTGTGACAATTTTGTGTCTAATTAAACTTTTCTTTGAGGTGATGTTTGGGAATTGGGGAACACTATTTTCTATAAGGCGACCTATAAATAAAAAAACATGATAACTCGACACGTGGCGCCTAAGCACAACGTCGACATTTTTCTTGGTGGTCAAATAAACCAACCATAGTGGAACAACTGGAAGTCCTAATGAAGATTGAGCTTGCGCTCCTTTATTTAGACTATGTTGGCCCCCTCTTACGAGAGAGATTCGAACTCAAACTTCATTCCCAGGAGGTACCCAACTTCAACTTGGGTCACTGGAGGTCCTTAACTCCAACTTCGGCTTCCGAAGACTCCTAATGTTCCTTTGGGTTACCAAAGATCGACACATAAGTCTCCATTGTCTTCTTGCGCAAATTGGTGATGAAAAGAATGAAGCAAGTCTAAAGGAGCTTGACAATTGCTCCAATGGTGTGGCAATGCCCCCAAGGACCAAAACAATATTTCGACGACTAAAAATAAGGTAGCCCTAAGGAGCTTGATGATTGCACCAATGTCATGCCAATGCCCCATAATGCTGAGGTAATGACCTTGATCGCGATTTCGAAGTTGTTCATGTGATTACAAGGCTTTCTTCCGCGATCATTAACGTTATCTTTGGATCTGTAGTTCTCGACAACTTCTATGAAACTCATCTCTGAATTTGAAACCTCGAAATTTTTCTCATAACTCTTTTTCATATCTAGGACCACGAATACTTTTCAGAAACCCTATCCAAATATGGGATTCCCAAAGCCTTCTCTAGATATCTCATATGAATAAGTGACCTCAAAATCCCCCCAAACTTTTTTGAATGCGTAGCTTCAAAAGCTTTGTGTGTTCTCCGTCAAACTCCAAGTCTTTGAGAATCCAGACGAAAGCATCATGGTGAAACCTCACTTTGAACAAGCGCGAAGTAACTCGTGCATTTGGCTCAATATCGCGGCCTTCCATCAAAGCTTCTCTTCTAAAACGCGTTAAGGATCCCTCAAAA
>JAYMSZ010002254.1:0-12364 GCA_036897665.1 Pelargonium citronellum
CTGGAGTTACTGTTTGCTACTGGACCAATTTTGGTCCAGTAGCTTTTGGGGAGCTACTGGAGTTTTCACTGGAGAAAACACTGTTTTTCTCCGTTAAGTCGATTTTCCAGTGGTTTTGCCAAACATCAGTATCCTAGTTGGCCAAAAAATGACTTACCGGAAATCTGATGTGGCACTGATGTGGCACTCCGTTAAGTCAGTAGTAGTGTTAACAAACAAGCACTATATCATCTCAAAACATTCTAACATAAAGGAAACAAATAACAATGTGATATCACTATACACTAATAAATTGCAAGACCTTTTCCCTCTTTTTCTTTCTTGTATGCACCCATTTCCAAAGTTTCCAATAACAAAAGTATCCACAAAATTGCAGAGGAGAAAAAAAAATGAAATGGAAATGAGAATATTCCTGTTTGTGCTACTAAAGAAATGTCTAGCAATTGTAGATGGATATCCAATATAAGAGACTAACTACAAAACTTCAGTGGGAAAAACATTGAAATGGAAAATAATATTCTTCTTGGAGCAACTCAAAACGAATGGATAGTCATAACTCACATGTGGGTATGCATTCTATTCAGAACTAATAAAATTCCTCAAGCAACAATCTATATTGCGGGGCTCAATAAAGCAAAACCAATCCAGAAATTACATGTTCATAAAACTCAGGCATCCGGGATATCATAAAAGGAATCAGAAGCATGTGCAGACACATAAGAACACACACATGGAATAAACGTACAAAAACCAACCAATTTAGGGCAAAAAACAGATTTTGAAGGTCAAAGAAATTACCCCATTACCCTCCTCTCCTCATAGACCTTGGACAAAACACCACCCTCTTCCCCATCTCCACAACCAAGAAACTGCCTGGTCTGAACAAATCTACTATTGCTGTAGCTGCTGCTAGCTTGGGCAAAGTCACAATCCCCATAAATACCAAATGCTTTATGGCTATATGGGGTCTCAATACCAGCAGTTCTACTACTCAAGCGCCTAATCTGATCACATATCTGCTCCTCCTTGCTATTGCTCTTCAAAGCCCCCATCAACTGCCTCACACCATTTCTTCGCGATAGAAAAGACCCAACGGCCTTCGAGCTCGGCAGAAAAGGGGGCATTCTATAAACAAATGAGCCGAGTGGTACGAATTGGCGACACGAAACACCTTGAAAGTTGAATTGGTCGAACAATATGACGCAAAATCCTAGGAAAGTAGATGAGAAAATCGCGAAATGAAATTTGGAGACCCAGAAATGCAAGCGAGCCGATGAGCTCGATGATAATGAAATGGAGATCGAATAAAGCAAAATTTATAAGAGGAAATTACCTTGGGAAACACGAAAAAGAAATGATCAGAAAGTGGTACGAAAATGGAGGAGTATGTGTCAATGGCGTCTTGTTAGGTTTTCTGGTTCAATCCCAAACTCTGAACACCAAGCGATTAGGTAGGCTTCTATGTTCGCTACCGCGACCTCGCGTCACTCTCACGTGAGTAACTAACTCACACGGAAGATAACCGCCACCACCCACCTGTCTGTTTGTGTTGTTTAGACTTTAGATTCAAATCCATTTTGTGTTGTTTATTATCGGTCGAGCTACACATCAATGGGTAACTTTAACCTTTAAGCTTGAATAACTTACCACATACCGTTATATAATAACTATGATTTACAATTTAGAATATATTTTTACAATTTTTCAAGCAAATACAAGATTTTTTTACTTCGACGGATATGTACGAGTTTAATTTTGGCACCCTTTCGAATATATTTGGAAGCATTTTAACATACTAGTTAAGATTTTTTTTTTAATTTTATATATATTCAATAATCATAACATTATCTCTCCATCTTAAGACGAGTTTCAAAAATTTTTGTTGTAACTTTTTACACATGAATACTAATAAATAATAAGTAAGAACATTCATTTAATAAATTAGATAGTACAACTACAACACATTCATACAGAAATGTAACAGAAAAAGTACAACACCAATCAAGTTGTCAATTACAATTCTATAAAACAAATTAAAATGAGAACATTTGAAACCAAGGAAGTGACATTTGTTAATCTGAAGATCACTTATGTTTGGGCTACATGATCAAGGAGAATGCATAGGTAGGAGGGACAAGCATAAGCTAAATAAATCTCAATGAAAATGGGTAATGAGGCCATCAACTCCATTAAAACTGAATCATAATCATTGCAATGGTCAAGACACACAACTACATATTTGTATTTGATAAGCTAATAAAGAAATAGTATGCCACATTCTGTTTAAGCAAGCACATTCCGAGCAAAATTGACCTGACAACATCATGTGCGAGAGAAAAGTTATTTGCTTGCTTCAAAACATATCTCCTACCAGCAGCCATCTAAACAAAATGATAATGCAACTAGAGAGAGCAAAAAGATTACATGTAATATAATGCACACCTCTCATGACAGTAAATAACTAAATATGCATTTTTTTGCTGGCATTGCGTCCCAGAAAATAGCAGCAGCAGCAACATTTACAAGATAAATGTAATGATAGAAGAAATTTCCACTCAGTTTTGCATGTGGCACTAATTCTTGATCGAACTTGTCTCTATATATAGTCTAGAGTGATTTTACTAGATTGTGCTATCTACGCCGGGCTGGAGTAACCAAACAAGCCGTCCATTGTTTTACCCGTGGAGGTCAGCTGGATGAGCAGGCCTGCAATAATAATTAAGAATTAAGAACTGAGATTTCGAAACAAAAACGAGGTTCTTTATTGTGAATATGATGATGACTGTAGAGCAAAGTAACAAAACAATTGTATATATGCAACGCCTGACTGACCTGCTCATTGTTTGAATTATCACTACTCATCAATCTCTTCAACCTGTTTGGACTACAAATACTGCTTGCCTTCTCTCCTTCGATAGCTTCACCAATAAAGTTCTGATCCGACGCCTCTGTATGAATCAACAATTTCCATATCACAAGAAGCTTAATACTATGGAAAAGCTTGTTTGTGCATTATTGTACATTTGATGACCCTTTTATCAAAATACAGCACATAACAAATTCACATTCCATGGTTATATAGATAGATAAAAGCATCAAGAAGCTTGTAAAAACAATACCATTGTCACTGCCCTCCAAATCTTGATCACTCCAATGAGGTCTAGGAGTAACTAATTCACAGGAAAACACCTTCTCCCTATTCATGGATAGGGCAGTTTCTCGTAAAGCTGGATCTGCTAAAGCTTGACGCTTGCGTCCGAAGCGCTGGTTCCAAGGATTTGCCAGGAGACGACGCGAATCATCTTTGTTGAGCTGAGGGTCTGGTCTCCCATAGCAGACCTTCTTCCAGCGGCCGCCTTGGCAAACCTTGAACTGAAAGAATAGACAGTGACAACTGACATGTGTTAGGTACAAAACAACAAATTAACTGATCAATCTGGAAAGCATAGGTGTTCATATATACAATAGAGATCAAGCTATGACCTGATCAGATGTAGTACTGAAGGCATTGTATTGTGTTTGCCTTGGCAATTTTGGATTCAACAACTTCTCTTTTTGTGAGTGTAGACTGAAGAAATTGGTTGAAGCGTTTAATTGATTTATAAATGTGGATTCAATATCTTTGAGGTACAGACTATGCTTCTCATTTGTCCATTCTGTGGGCATAAATTTCATCTCTGAACCGTCCTGAAATGTTGTTCCATTTTAGACAAGGAAAAACAGTTCTTATGTGAAGAAAAACTCACAAGCTTTTCTGGCATACATTATAATCTCAAACCAAGGAATTGAATACACAATCAAAATTAAGGAACCCCAACTTTCCTTTATTCCCTCCTCATCGAAAGAGTGAGGAATCTAAATAAACAAAACCTATAATCAACCTACTTTTAGTAATTATCTAGTATATAGATGGATTACTGAATCCAAATGAATTATACAGTTAAAATCTCATTAACGAGTGTATACAAACAATAATAAATTCATCAACAACCTCAATGCTTGCATGATACATTAAGGTCACCATCCATTTCTTAGTTCTTCAAAATATACCCTATTTGGGGTTGACTCAACCCGATTGAGTGAATGAAGATCAAACTCAAATTTCCACACAAAAACGTTGAGTAAAAACTTGAAATAGAAAAAAAAAATTGTGCAGTAAATGAACATAAATAGACAGAAGAAGAAGAAGAGAGACGATACCAAAGTTTTGGTGGTTTCCATATGGCAAATGGGTATGTATGAGCTCCTCTGTAAGTGTAAATCAAGAATCATCACACACAGAGATGTAGGAGTATATATACATATGAAAACGAATTGGAGATGAAAGGGGAATAAGGAGTTGTGTCACCGCCTATAAAACACGTGTCAAAGGATGATGGTTTTGTGTAGAACTGGAAAAATATCTATCATCTTGACGAGGAAGGAACCTCATCTCCTCTGTTTTAACTTCACCAAACTCATCTCTTGGATTGGAATTGAATTCATGTGCCCTCATTTTTGGTTAATATTTTCAAATTGGTTACTTTACTCATTTACATTTACTAGAGTTAATATAATGACTCATCTTGTCTGTACATATCTATCAAACACATATAATTTATTATACGTATCAAACTCTTGACAAAATGTCAAAAAAAATCTGAACCGCTAAAACTGTTTGACCAATCTGTTTTGAAAACTTGTACGTACTATTTTCATAAAAATGTCATAAATGTTGGGGTTAACCAATCATGGTGTCACTTTAGTCTGTAAATTGATTTCTTCGAGAAGAAGGGGAAAAGGACATGGTATTGATTTTGTAGGACAAAATTGACAGATGAGGATGGATGGATTGTTACGATGCTCCTCCTTAGATATTTTCATTACAGGAGAAAAATATCTATTGCCGCTTATGAGGAAAAAAGAAGAAAATATCTGCATATCTGGTAAGTCTTTCACTTTTTAAATTCACTGAGGTGGCACTCTTTAATTTGATTTGGCTATTGCAAATTGCAATGCTGTTTCTTGCTTGGCACAAACCATTGGAATTGGCTTCTGCAAATATGCATTGCTTCACCGGTCACTCTCACAGCTGCTTTGTATTATCACTAATACCCAAGTTGTTTATAATTCTGTGGGCTCTTGTGGTTTGTTTTGGATCATATCTTCTTATCTCCAGAGTTGGGCATAACAAAACTGTAACCATGTTACCCAATACTTTTTAGCATTCCATATCTATGAGAATGTGAGGAGGAGTGAAAATATATACCCAAATCAACAGAATTGTACGTGCAAATCCTCTGTTAACATCTGATAGACCAAGAGAGTTTTGCACTATATGACCTTCTAGGTACATTTCTGACAAGCTAACATTATAGAATGGTTCCCGAATTTGATTTCAATATACTTTTGGTTTTAGACTACTGTACATTATCACTTGTACATCAAATTTGTGGGATGGAGAGAACAGAGTGACACTGAAGATCCAACTCAACTACAACTGACGACCTTATTCATGTGTGTCTTCGTACAACAATACTCGTCAAAGGTCAGGCTTGCATAACAGCTTTTGCAGGTTATTTGTATGAATGGGATAGAAATACCTAATCCAACTCCAGCTCCTGCTTCTGCTCACCCTCTGGTATCACAGCTTCTTGCAAGTTCATCTGGCCTACATCAATAGAACCAAAAACAAAATGTTACCATGGACAACACAATTACTCACTGCTCATATTTAGCCTACAAGTATAATTTTTGTTTATAACCGAACACGACTTATCTATGAATTAAAACATTTGATATGCACATAACAGATCAATACTGGTGGCAGTCAAGTACACAATTGAAAATTTGGCATCAATAAAGTGTGGCTTCACAACAATTCCAGAGGCAATGCACATGTTTTGATTCGATCATTTATTAGTAGTAAGATTATAGTGCTGACCAGTTGTATATTGCTACAAGAGGAGAAGCTAGCTTCTAAGGAAGAAACTGGATAACAGATCGAAGCATAGTGAAACCAGTATTATAATTGAAGAGACCATAAAATAGTACCAGACATTTTGGGTGGAGTACTCCTGTTTTCATATTAAAGTGTAGGCAAAATCCATTCTTCAACCATGGTTTTAAACAATGTCATTTGAAATCAACAACTACAAATATGGTATCCATTGCCTCATACCACAATAAATAGTTTTTGAAGCTCTTCCAGGCCATTTCTAAAAGGATCCAACATCAGATGTTAACATCCAAAAATAAGTACAAAATAATAACCATACCTAATAAAGAAACTAGTGATGGGGGCTCTGTCGATCCATTTGATCCCATATATGTACCTACAATCCAAATGTAAGTTCATGAGCCTAGATCCATCATAAATAAGCAATGTGATGTTCAATAAAAGTACTGTCCTTGGAGGCTAGTAAAACAGCATAAGCCATAGCCCATGTAATATAAACACATAATAAACATGGCAAATTAGATCAAGTTGCACAGAGGACACCCTAAGGAGAAGGGCCAAGCAAGGGAACCAGCAAACAGGAATGTATTTGAAACTTATAATCAGAAGCGAATGGGGAATAAAAATGAAACTGTCAAACTCAAGAATCAGAAAGGCTCCAAACCTGAACTTTCAATTGATTTTAGGATGTCTGATTTCTTAAAGGTATACCCTATGAAATTAGTGTCTTTTGATGTCAACATCTGCAACATGAAAAAGAAGAAGCAGAATTTATTAACAAATTATAACAAATATATAGAACAATACAAAATATAGAAACTAGACTCTCAATAAATAAGAACATGCAAGAATAATTAACAAATATATTTAAAAACATTGCTTTGGAATTAAATTGTGCACTGATATCTAAGTATGAGAACCATTACTACCCAACAGTTCAATCATTTACTTGACAGGGCCAAGTTAATTTGTTTATATTCAAGTCATTACCTTCCGCCAAGGTCCAACTGTTGGCATTGTTGGTGTACCTTCTACCTGTATTTCATGGCCATAATAAAAATCAGTTTTATGCATGAAGAGTAATAGACTGGTACAAAAACTGTTCTCAATAGAACATGAGAACAAGTAAGGACCTCCATATAGAGGTTTCACATGAGATATATATTTTAAAAGATAATAGGTTAAGAAATACAAAATACATAGAGGCATTATTAAATACTCCCTCCGTCTCAAAATAAGTGTCCTTGTTTCTATTTTGAGAAAAATATTTAAGGAAAAATTAGTTAGTGTGGCATATTCACTCTTGTATTCTTATGATCACGTGTTAAGGGATATTAACTAACTTGTTACAAGGATACTATCAACTATTCATGCATAACTAACTTACTGAAACAAGGAATGAGGACACTCATTTTGGGACAAAAATACAAGACACTCATTTTGAGATGGAATGAGTACTAAATAGTACAGATTTCAAAGGAGCAAACTAGTGATGCTAGCATTCATTGCCAAAAAAAGGCAAGTACATAAATGTAAACTGTAATGAACTGATTGCTGATGTACTTACTTCAGGAAAATTCTCAAAGTTCTGAGTGTCCAACTCTCCAGTAACAGTAGGTTTATATGCAGCTTCCATTTCATACAACAAATCCCATTGAGTGGATCTGAACCAAGGATGTGCCTGAAAATTTTAAAAGCTCAAGTTAAAATTTAGAACTAGCATGCTGAAACCTAAAGTACGAGTGCGCTAATGGAAAATCAGAATGACCAACACATATTTGGTGCAAGGAACCTATTCAAACTTCAACTAGTTTCATGATGGACATATTTTGTTTTTTTATAGGAAGACCATTATAAATCCACATTCAAATTTAGAATACAGTGCATCTCCAAAATATATTCTAATCAACAGGAATAAAATAAACATGTTTATAGTTATTCATGAAGCTTCATCTAATACTTCAAAGAAAGTATTAAAAAAAGAAAGTTAGTTCTATTTCTTGAAATGAGGTTACCTTTATTTCTTCCACTCCTCTGGTCCCCAATCTTGTGTCAACATCACAAAGCAAGTGACAGATCAGATCCCTAGCCTCATCTGATATTTTTGGTTCATCAGGAAATTTCAGGCAAGCTTTCCAGTTGATTATCTGGTTCAATACAATACTATTATATTAATCAAACATAAAAAAATATTTATAAAATGAACAAAAATAAACTATTGGAATCACCTTGCGGCATGTCATCCTTGGATCTTCAGAGCAGAAGGGAGGATATCCTACAAGCATCTCGTACAAGATTGCCCCCAGAGACCACCAATCACACTCAATGCCATACCCCTTTTTTAGCAACACTTCAGGAGCCATATAATCCAGAGTCCCAACAGTTGAATAGGCCTGCAAAGGATTACATAAGCAATGAGTTGCAACAGATTGAAACAACCAGTAAAGTAAGGCAACTGGAGACATGGACTGTGAACGAAACCTGCATAAAGTAAGTCATGAACCTAAGAAATAGAAGTGGATTATGAAAAGAGGATTAAAAAAATAATACCAACGCACGACGATTACGTTTCCATTGTTGTAATTGTTCCTTTGGCATCATCCAAGGAGGCCTATCAACACTAGAATTCCCCCCATGTTCACTCAACGGTTCTTGGGAGGCAAGATCTTCATCTTCCAATAGCACCGTCGAATATTTATCATTCAAGGGCTTACACAAGCCAAAATCTGAAAGCTTCAGATGGCCATTTTTATCCAGAATTAGATTATCTGGTTTTATGTCCCTGAAAACAATATAACACCCTCAGAGTATGAATAAGCTTTAATGTTTTACTTGAAAGGTCACACAGGTACATGATCTATGCATATGCATTTGAATAGGATGATATGGAGCCACAACTCACTTTTTGGTGCGTCGGGACACTAGCCCTAGCCTTAACCTGTGTATCTGGTCGCCTGCAGGGTTCAAGTGGGGTACTAAACATGGGCCTCCTTCCTAGCTGACATATTGAACCTACACCAATCAACCTACCCCGAAGGCGTTACATTTATATTTTTTTTTTCTGTTTTGTTGATATACAAATATGTATATACTGACAAAAAGTAACAACCTAAAATCGCCACTTTCACCCACACTTACTTAGAGGAGGTCCACTACCCTCAATGCCTAAGAGCTACAATAGTTTCCAAGATATTACGTAATAAAGGATACAAACACATTCATGTGAATACACTCACACAAACATGGTGATTATAAAAATATATATCTATAACATAAGATTGGAAGATTCAAGATTGTAAACCTGTGAACATAGTTATGTTGGTGAATTGAATGAATGGCTAGAATGCTCTCTGCTATATAAAAGCGTGCGACATCTTCAGATAGAATATCTTCCCTCATCAGTAATGTCATAATGTCACCACCAGGCAAATACTCCATGATGAGGTATAAGAATTCAGAATCTTGAAAAGAATAATAAAGTTGTACGATGCATCGACTATCAACCTCCACAAGCAAGTTCCTCTCTGAACGAACATGCTCAACCTAATATGTAGAAAATAAGCAAAAGAAGAATAGTGAATTAATATTATCATGATGCACAAAGTATTGCACCTTTAGAATTCAAGCCAAGTTAAATGAAACTATGTTTTGGCAATTACATATGCATAAATAGAAGAAAAAAATTGAAATTTAGTTAATGTGGTCTACAAAGCTTCTAGTTCACTCTACAATCTAATATAATTTGAAGCTAGTTAACCTACTTCGAAGTAAAACATTACTGGAAGAAACTAGATTAACAATTTGCAGAAAAATAACTCTGTGGGTCGTAAGTTTGTAAATGATGTCTGCTTTTGTACCAAAGGGATGATGTTGGTTCATTAGGCAAGTAAGACCCATTCTCCCGAAATATGTTTTCTCCTAGAATGTATATTATAATGGCATGTACAAAGACTAACTTTAAAAGAAAGGAAAAAAAAAAAAAAGTGAATATAACATCACATAAGCAAAATATGGGTTTCTATCCATGCCAGGCAAAAGATGCATTCAGTTAAATCAAGCAACATGGAAATCACACAGAGTGCTGGTCCACCGTCCATGTATTCCTCATCCTAAATTTTGTTTGCAACTAAACATACATTATATATGCCACAAGATAATTACGCACATAAAGTATTTACAAGAGATTGAGACTTGTCAAGGAGTAACACTGTTCAAAACATTACAACCATAGGATATATAGCCATTCATGTCAGTTAACAACGTCTGAAATATGTAAATGATTATGTATCATGCACTACTAGAGTTCACATTTTTGTTACCTGTCCACGACTAAGCATCTCTGATTTCTTCAATTTCTTCATGGCAAAAACTTCTCCTGTACCTTTAGCACGACATAACCGGACCTGATCTCATGCACCATAAAAGGACAAGTGTGAAAACATAAAATAATGAGCTTAAAATGACAGTTTCCCTATGCTGATAGAATTTGTAGATGCCGTGCTAATTCAGTTCGCAAAATAGATGAAAGATTAAGTGGGAAAGAAAAAAGACTTTTTACGAAACTACAACTATATATATTCTATGAAGATCTGCTGTCTGCAAAATATCTATTAATCAAATTATTCTCCCTCACATACCTCACCAAATGCGCCTCTACCAATGACAGTTAATAGTTCAAAGTCATCAATCCCAACTTTACGTCTTTGCATTCTCATATACTCAGTTTCCTTGCGTTCCAAGTTCCTCAACATCTTCTCTTGTTCCTCATCTGGTATCTGAGCTTCTTGCGCTTTTCTTTGGAGTGTTCGACGCCTGAAACAGAGTCATAAGAAACTATACATCACATTGTGTACTCTGTCACAGGAAAAAGTCACTAATCATTCTTCAAGTAAGAGCTTATACATTCAGTATCTCTTTCCATAATTTATGAACCACACGATTAAGCTTATCTATTTTATACTGGTAAGACTATGAGAGCCAACTCCAGCCAACACACAAACTAGTGGAAGAATGCTACAAATTTCTTGATCAATTCACACAACAAACAGTTATAAATTGATCATATCCATGACCAATCATTTTCAAAGAATAACTACATCTTTAAATTCTCAAGTAACCAAATGTGGATCCAACAAGTATATACTGACAACTCGTCATACCTACCAAAAATAAACTCCACATAAACAAGAAGACAAATAAAAATCTACATAAATACAACGCAGATAACGTAACATACAGCAGCAGGACCACACCTTCCCACACCACATGCATTTAACACGAAACCTCAACAATTCACTCCAAGAAACCACACGCAGCTACCACATTCTAGCAAATGATAAATCAGAATTCAAAACATAGAAACTCAGTGGACAATTTCAAGTCCCGCAGCACGATAAGACCCAAATTCAATCACAATTCACAATCAATGAATGATGAATTAATCAGTGTACCGTTCCATGCGATCCTGCAGTCCTTGCAAGTAGTTCTTGTAGTGATTCTCGATGAACTGCTTGGCCGCCGCGGCCTTCTGCCTCGTGACCGGCGAGGACACCGCCACCTCGTCGAGGGAAGCCCGATCCGGCCTCAGGGGCAGTGCCCCCACCCTGACCGTGCCGTCACCGCCGTCCATCCGAGGATCTGATGGATCAAATCGAGCAAGAGCTGGTCGTTGGAGAAGAAGAAGAATCTAGAGGAGAAGAAGGTTCTGTGGAGTCATGATTTCGAGGAGAGATCTAGCTTGTGAATAAGAGTGAGACATGAATGGCAGTGCCAACAAGGCGATGTGAACTGGCAACACAAAAAAAGAATTATCAATTTGTAGTGTATATATTCGCGGCGCGTGATGGTGTGTTCTGAGTTGGAGATATTTACTTGGCCTTGTGTTGTGCAGGAAACGGCACCGTTGCGTGCTGGTTGAGCTCGAATCTTGGCAGCTATGAGTTTCTAATTTTTAAGGGAAAAGGTGCTCCGGAGTCATATCTTGTTGTGTGCGTTTGTTTTGGGATTTGGCAATTCCTACGGTGTCGGCGGGGATCGGTACAGAGGAAGAAGGCGCGTGGTATTGGATGTGAGGTGTTGAGCTGTTGTGTTCTTAGTTAGGTTGGCATGCTGGGGAATTTTTTGGAGATGCGCGCGTGGGAATGTGATTATAATAGTGTAATTTTTCCTCGTAGGAGTTTCTTTTTTTTTCTTTTTTAAATGCAAAACTAAAAGCTTGATTCATTAATTAATTAATTAGAGAAGTTCATGCACTGTCTCATTTATTTAGGTTTAGGTAGCGTTTGATCGTAGTGATATACAAGTGGATTGGATTTCGAAATTCATCATACTCTCTTATTCACCGTTTGACGACAAAGATGGATTGGATTTTGAAATCCATTATTTGGTTTTTATCCATCATATGATGGATAAAATAATCCAAGGCCC
>JAYMSZ010002255.1:0-12364 GCA_036897665.1 Pelargonium citronellum
CTGGAGAAGTGGAGGCCCACGGGGACGATTCGGATTGATTTGTCGGCGATTAAGAAGGCGATTGTTTCAGAGGTGGACGAAATTTCTGATTACGGGAACAGTAATAGGGTTAGGGATGGGAGTGGAGTGAGGAATTGGGATTGGGATGAGAGCCAATTCAGAGAATGGGAGCCAATTCGGGCTCTGAAGACCAGACTGAGGGAGTTCGAGAAACGGAGCGCTAGTTTTAGCAGCAATGAACTGGTTGAGAAATTCAAGTCCAGCTTGGTATGTTTCACTGTCCTCTGAATTGTTTGCAATTTGTTTCTAGGTTTTGGTTTATTGATTCTTCATTGTGCATTTATTTTGGTGTATATTGGAACTGAACCTTCTGAGTAAATGGTTGCCTTCATATTCCACACAACAATTAGGAAATTGATCTTCAAAACAGAAAAACATCCTAATGATGTAACACTGATTATAAGTTTATAACAAACTATAAATTGTTGTTTTGGGTTCCTGTATTTGACGAACAAGGCTCTAAAAACACTAGAAATCATTGATGCTTAAATTTTGAAAGAAGTGGTGTTACTCAATCCAATTAGAAACCTCATGTTATTTGCTCTCTAAGACGGGAAAAAGTTTCAGTTTGCTATACTATTTGCTTGCAAAATATTCTAAATTCCCTCAACTCTCTAATTTCTGAGTTAGGATACTTATAATAATAGGAATCTGATATAATTTGTGTTGAACCTTTCAAAGTCTTTATTTCATGACCCTGATGCATTTGATCATATACAAATATTCCCATAACCATTTCTACATAATTTGCTCCAAAATTTGGTAATTTTATGTGTCTCTGTGATTGAAGATGGTTCAGCTATGTATTCTATTAATACTATTGAAAAGGTAAATGGAAATGCTGTTTTTCTTGTTTAATTAGTCATCAAATGTCTCATTAACTATCTTGAAAAGGTGTTCAGTTTAATGTTGATTATTTTAACCATATCACAGTACAACTTTAATGGAGCTATGCACTCCGTTTAAGACTGTTGGTTGATGCTGATTTTTATTCAAGAGCAATATTATGTTGGACAAGGATAAGCGATAATCTCTAAGTGAATCTATTTGATAATTTGTTTCTGCAGAAAGCAATGTGCAAGGAGGCTCAGGACTCAAAGGTTCGCAGTCAAAACTTTATTTGTTCTATTCTATGCTGTTGGTAGTTGTAAGTTATGATAGATCCAGGACACTGCCCAGGCTCAACCGTGGGTCTGTGGGTAGATTCTAACTCTAAAATGGTCCTGGCTAGGCAGTGTTTTAATTGCCAGGACTGGAATTATAAATGTACGACACTTAATGATTTTTGAAAGATCTATAGAAGATTACACTATATTGATTGTGCCTTTTCTTCCCTGTATCCAATATAGGAAGTGCCGCCATTGGATGTTCCAGAGCTTTTGGCGTATTTGGTTCGTCAATCAAGTCCCTTTTTAGATCAACTTGGGGTTCGAAAAGGTATATTGTTTATTAATATCCAATTCCATTATATTACATTATTAGCTGATTTAATTCTCTTTTACCAAAAATTGACTGCATTTATTTTCCCTGTCATCATTTTGGATCTTTAGTTTTCTCTATCCCTTTTCTTGGTTTGTTTAGTTGAATGATTCTTGTTGGATTATTTCCTGATCAACTGGGATTAGCGTTCCTTTTGTAAAGCTGGAAACAGATGTCCTCCTTTTGTACATAACGAGGTAGAAATTGCCATTATGTATGTTAGACACACACATGCACACCTGCACACGTGCGATGAGTTAGTGGTTTCCTTTTAGATGTATGTTTGGCTTTAATTAAATATTTGTATCTCCCGATGGTTAAAAATAAGAGGTTGCATTGAAATAGACAGAAAAATCAGGAGGAATACTTGCTCCTTCCTTTTACCCCAATTTGTGTGTCGTGAATGTAGCTGTCTGGCATGGCTGAATGAGCTTTACTGCTCTAGAGTTCACATCTTAAAAATTTCCAGCGATTTGTTAATAGGTATGGGTTGCACAGGTGGAATGGTCACATGAAGGTTCTAAAAGATTAGAAGTTGGTATAATCTATGTCATGGGTGCAGAAAATATATTGAAGATTCACCTTAGGAGTTCAATGAGATGCTGGACTGGACATTTTGCATGAAAGCTTTTGTACGATAGTTTGACAATATTGGCATGGTTACTGTTATTTAATTTTAACACCGTTCCAATTATGATTGCAGATGTATGTGATAAGATAGTTGAAAGCTTGTGCAGCAAGCGCAAGAACCAACTTCTTTGGCCATTTGCGTCTGCAGGAGAATCCTCTGTGCTTGAGAATGATGATGTAAATGATGATTTGAATTTAAGGATAGCCAGCGTTCTGCAAAGCACAGGCCATACTTATGAGGGTGGTTTTTGGGCAGACCATGCAAAGCATGATCCACCAAGCACAGAAAGGCATGTTGCTATTGTCACAACTGCAAGTCTTCCTTGGATGACAGGAACAGCTGTAAATCCACTCTTTAGAGCAGCATATTTAGCCAAGTCTGCAAAACAAAACGTCACCCTGTTGGTCCCTTGGCTATGTAAATCGGATCAAGAATTAGTTTACCCTAACAATGTCACTTTCAGTTCACCAGAAGAGCAGGAGATTTATATACGTAGCTGGCTTGAGGAAAGAACTGGCTTTAAGGCTGATTTTAAGATTTCCTTTTATCCAGGAAAGGTAATACCTAATTCAAATTAGATTTGTTAATTTATTGCTAATATTTAAACAATTATTGCTGATAATTGTCATTTTTGTTTCTTAGTTCTCAAAAGAGAGGCGAAGCATTGTACCTGCTGGAGACACATCTCAGTTTATTCCATCCAAGGATGCTGACATTGCTATCCTCGAAGAACCAGAACACTTAAATTGGTACCATCATGGCAAACGTTGGACTGATAAATTTAATCACGTTGTTGGTGTTGTCCATACTAATTACTTAGAGTATATCAAAAGAGAGGAGAATGGGGCTATTAAGGCATTTTTTGTCAAGCACATCAACAATTTGGTTGCCAGAGCATACTGCCATAAGGTTGGATAATCTTTTTTTCTTTTCTTTTCTGATACTCTTTTTTACTTGAGGATGTTTCCATAGTGCATGGACTAAATTGTTAAGGATTTTCTTGATCCAGGTTCTCCGCCTTTCTGCTGCTACCCAGGATCTACCAAAGTCTCTGATCTGCAATGTACATGGTGTCAACCCCAAGTTTTTGAAAATTGGAGAAAAAGTTGCTGCTGAAAAGGAACTTGGAGAGCAAGCCTTCTCAAAAGGAGCCTATTTCTTAGGCAAGATGGTTTGGGCGAAGGGATACCGAGAGTTAATAGATTTGTTAGCACAGAAAAGAAACGATCTTGGAGGCATTAAATTGGATGTATTTGGGAATGGAGAAGATGCTAACGAAGTTCAGACTGCAGCTAAAAGGTTGGACCTGAACCTAAACTTCATGAAAGGGAGAGACCATGCGGATGATTCTCTTCATGGGTAAGGATTCTTTAGGATCCCAATTTACTGTGGCTTCATTTCATTCACCAATTTGAGGTTCAATTTTTTTTTTTAAATCTCTTTGAGCAATAGTAAATAGTTTCTAGAAAAAAGTTGCACCATCATACATTAACACTTTCATTTTTATCTTATGCTATTTTTGAACCCTAGAGTCTGAATTTGGTCTCTGAACTGATCCACTCAGCCTGTGAAATTCTAGAAATATTCATTTAGTAACATGTATGTCTTTTGGAAATACTGAACACATATTGAATTTCCTACTTAAACATTTGTTTTCCCCAGTTCATACTCATGCCTCATCCAAAACAGTTACTCTTATTATGTATATATTTGGATTAACTTAGTTACCATTGAAATTGAAACAAATATAGTGACCCCTCAGTATTTCTTCCTTTTAACACCTATTTTTTCCTTTTGGCTTGAAGGTATAAAGTCTTCATAAATCCTAGTGTTAGTGATGTGCTTTGCACTGCAACTGCTGAGGCACTTGCTATGGGAAAATTTGTAGTATGTGCCGATCACCCGTCCAATGACTTCTTTAGGGAATTCCCAAATTGTTTGACCTACAAGACATCCGAGGACTTTGTCTCTAAGGTAAAGGAAGCATTGGAAAATGAACCGCAGCCTCTGACTCCCGAGCAAAGATATCAGCTTTCATGGGAGGCAGCCACCCAGAGATTTGTGGAGTACTCCGACCTTGATAAAATTTTGAACGGTGAAAACCATTACGCGAAAGTGAAAAATGCCAATGGAAAAGTGATTGCAAAATCAGCTTCGATGCCCAATCTGACTGAAATGGTTGATGGAGGGCTGGCATTTGCCCACTATTGTCTGACAGGGAACGAGTTTCTCAGACTGTGCACTGGAGCAATACCCGGGACGCGAGACTATGACAAGCAACACTGTAAAGATTTGAATCTCGTTCCTCCCCAGGTAGAAAACCCTATCTATGGATGGTAGGTAGACCAAACATGATGCAGTAGAAGTTTTTATTTAATTTTCTTCTTAATGTAGGAGCCTATATTCTTATTACTACAGAGGATTCTTTTTTCTTCTCTTCCTTGTTCTTTGTACATATTGTTTTGGAGTACATATGTTAGGAAAGTCAAAACAGAAGTTTGGTTCTCTTATGAAGTTTCAAATATGGTATATGAAAAATAGTGAGCTATGCTCAAGGTGGAAAAAATTGCATCCCCTCGGTCTCTCGTGTTCTTGGAATTATCCATTACGGATATTTTTTTTAGGTTTGTGTATTGAGAAAAAGTTGGAGTGGCTACCTTTGTTGCAAAACAGACTGAAAACACAGATTTTCTGTTTATGGAGGCAAATTTATTTAGCTGGTGTGTCCATATTCGTGAAAAGCATGTGAATCTTAACATGTTGTGTGCAAATTGTGTGTTGTGGTAGTGAAGAACACTGCAAATCTGGACTCTGATTATGCAGGAGGAGGATATGGAATTATGCTTCTCCACCAAGTTTTTCTTATTTTGTTTATTGTGCTTGTGGTTCATGTGCAGCTGGACTATTTTATTGTGCAAAAAGTAGCAATATGGGTTCATTTCATATTTTGACCAATTGCAAAATCATGTGATACCCATTTACTCTGACTCTTCATCAAGGTCAAGAGTGTCACTCTTCAGCTTTTTATGCACTACAGAATATGGCAATATTTGTTAGAAAGTGAATTTTATAGCTGCTAATGTGGAACTTGCATGTTTTTGTTGTTGTTCACTATTTGTAGTGTTGATATGCAGTATAAAGTAATGTTCTTGAATGTGACCCATTATAGAGCTCTCATACATTTCTGATATAAATATTAATAAACTCTGCCTCTGCAGATACATGCATTAAAGTATTAAAGAATGTATGTCTATGTTCACCTTTGTGATTATATACTATTACTAGTTATGTTATATGTTAAGCATTGCTGTGGGATTGCAACCACGGCTGATCCCATCCTTATTATATATTACATAACAATAGAATATAATAAAAACATAACACATGTATATATATATATATATTGAGCCAATGTATATTCTTTTATTTGGAACTCAAAATAAGGAAAAGGAATATGAGTTATACGTAAAATTAGTTTTTACTTTATAAATAAAACATATGAAAGTCAAGACTCATTATTTTCAAAGGAAAGGAACACTTACATGCATAAATATATTGTTCATGAATGTTTGTTTTAATTAAATTCAATATTTGTCCCATGCTAGCTTGTTTAAACATTTTTTGTTATTTTGTGCATTTATGTTATTGTATTGTACATTTGTACATACTCTTTTCTTTATTGTTGGTATTAGGAAAAGGAACCCATTAAAACAAATTGTTTTATTTTTTAAACCCATACATATTATTAATCAAAATTTAGCTAGTAAAAGGTTCAAAAATTACATCTGTGGCTTGTAAATGGACCCAACCACGGGTCACCTAATTAGCCACACGGACCAATAAAACTAAAACTAACTATCTCAAAGAGGTCACGCTGAACTTTAATTAAAAATGAATTATTTTCTAGAAAAATTATTCACACTTTTGATCCAATCGATATGGTCTCGGTTTGTTTCGGTCTAAGACTGACCGTTTTCCTGGTCGATCATCGAGTCTAAAACTTCCAAAAATTTGACTGAATTTGACTTATACACACCCCTACCAAAAATGTCATCCAAATTTTTTTAATAAAGAATCAAACTAATTAAGAAGTCTAAATTGACAATAAGACGAAATAAAATACAACTCTTTCGCATTCAAAAAAATAAATAAAATAATAATAAATACAACTCTCTCATGCAAACAAAAGTGAAATTAATTTTCGAATTACTCTTCCTATCCAGTTTAAGGGTGCAAAGTGCAAACAAAACTAAAACTCTTTTGACTTGAATAGGTTACGAGCAAAACTTATATGTAATAAATACATAGCACTACATTATTTCAAACTCTAATCAAGTGTATTTTTTTGGGTACATAATTAAGTGTAGCTTTTGATGACTGAAATATTGTCCTAGTGACGGGTAAGATTAGGTTAGTGTTTTAATTTTTTTAAGTAAAGATTAGGTTAGTTTTAACAATTTATTTTTTTTAATTTGACCATAAAATTCCATTAAAAAAACTATGTACATTAACAAAAGAAATTATATTTACACGATCTCCACTCTCTGGGCAGGCTTTGGCACGTTCAGATTCTGTACATTTTCGTGCACAATAATCACAACATGCCCATCATCATCATCATCGTCTCCATCTACCAAAACAGGCTTCACTGTTCCTTTGTGAAGTATATGCGATTTCTCCACAGTCTTGAAATGTGCAATCTCTGAAAGCTCATGGACCGCCATTGAAATTTCGTCCACACATTTAACGATTTCGATTAATATGGACGCAACTGTGGCAGCTGAAACCATTGACAGAAGGTCCAAATCTTGTAACGAGGCATGTTTTAGTGAGTATTTGAGGTCAGCTATGGCTTTTTTTGAGGTCTCCATGTGAGGAGCTGAGGAGGAAGATGGGTCTGTCATTGTCTTTATGGCTGTGGCTAGTGCTTTTAGTGCCTTGCCGGACTCTGAACTCATCTTTCTGCATGATTCTTGAAACTTTTCTTGAATTTCTTGTGGTGCCTGCACATTTAGTGTAAATTAAATAATTAATACATCCAAATCAAAAAATGTTTTAACTAAAGGCAGTGACGCATTTGATTATACAGACTGAGTGAGTGGGAAGAACAATTACTTTCGATACCCGCTCAGCACATCCATGAGAAGATGAATGAGGTTTAGCTGTGACTTATCCTCGAATGATGATTAGTCTTAATATGGTAAAACGGCTTAAAATGCTAAACGCGAGCTTACGGGTTTGAGAAAACAAAATTTATATATTCATTGAAATGTGATGCCCATTTGAATGGGTTGTTTTGTTTTGTTTTTTTTTCTCAATCCATTTAATATTGGAATCAACTAATCTAGAATTTGACCCAAGTTGATAGCCATAACCATCTCAAATTCTACACACTTGCAAGTATTAATAGCTAATACTTACTTTTTTTAATATATGTATAAAAAGGAAGTCAAAATGAATGGAGGCTATCTCCCTCTAGGTCAAACATATTATTGGTTTTTAGTAAACTTAATTATAGTATTACTAATAACCTAGGAGAAGAATATGATGAATTACCCACCCTAGGCACTATTCAATTATTCATTAACTTTTTTTTCTTTTCTGGTCGACCATGCGATGAATAGTTATCAAATTGGGTTTATACCAGGAAGGTTGCAAGAGCGACAAAATTCTTCTTACTAAGTTTTAGCGTAATTATATTCTGATCTTGTACTGTAGATTAATTTTTAATGATATATATATATATATCTTCTTTTTTTAATTGTTTAAATAATTAAACTAAATGAAAGTATGTCTTACTTGAATATCGGAAGTTATGCAACAATTAAGAGCATCGATTTTGTAGGCGCATAGTCGAGCTAGAGCACCAATCTTCAAGTATTGTTTCCATGGATGTCGAAGTTCGAAACGACCATGTCCTGGTTCCCATCTTGCAAAGTTTGCCTGCAATTTTATCTTATTGTTAACTCCTACTTTAATAACAACAATATGATTAGTCATATACTTATTAGTCATGAGCGACCTTTTATGTACTTATTTGTGAACGGTGGCAACTAACAACAATATGATTAGTTTCTTAATATGCCAATAACTACTCACCAAGGAATCTTCATTGGCTTTTGAAGTAAGAACACTTTTATATCCTTGAAATTTCTTGTCATCTTTGGTAAAACCCTTTTCAAAATATTCATCTCCAAATCCTGCAAACAAGTTTATGCATATTTGTTAAGAGAATGTGTGACCATTTATGCACATTATTAATGTTTGATCTAATGAACATGAAAAATATAGTGTATATACCTTCAAGGCAAATTGCAAGCTTTTCTAGGTTCCGGAAAGTCAACTTGTGAAGGTCACCACCAGCCCAAACTGGACAGACACACAAGGACACCACCATGCAAATTGCTCCACCAATTATAATTGTTACTATCCTATCTTTAGCCATTTCTATTACATTTTCGGCTCTATATGCTGATACCGATACCATACTGAATGTTAATATGAATATTAAAACCCCATAATCATATCTAGCTTTCACGTATGGGAAGAACCGGAAAAATGTAGACATTGCAGCTGCAAAATCAAATTTACTTGAATTAGAATCTCACTATTTTGATAATAATTAGTATAATTATAGATCAATTAATATCCCATTTCTACTTGACTAGGGAATTATGCGAGTCTAACTAGCTTGTGTCATTAATTGGACTAATATAAATATTAAGAAATATGTTAAATGTCCCAAGTTTTGTTCAAACAATTTTATGTAATGTGAAGTGACAATGTCATGTCCCGCTAATTGACATATTATTTTGTACAAATGTTTTTGTACAACGAACATATATCATTACTGAAATCTTAATAGTTTGACTTGATTGTCAACATGATTTGCCTTCTTCTTTACTACACGAGTCCATATCTTGAGACCAAAACTATTTTCAATGCATTATACTGATTATCAAATGCGCACATACCTGACTTCAAAATATCTTTACGTGTAAGATATCGAGAAAATGGAGCAAAAAATACAATTTTATATGCAACAAAAAATAATATAAATATTGTTTGGGGGATTTTATATATATATAAGTTACTAGGGCAATGGAAATTAATTTTAATGCCTACTGTACTACATATTATTTTGGAAGGTGAATAGTACCTAATGCAAAGACAAGAAAGCCAAGAACAATGGGTTCTCCTTTTTGTCCAAAGTGAAAGGCTATTCTTTCCGCTGCAATCCCTAGACCACCAGCTACCGATGTTGCAATAGCTCTGTTTAAACCTTTGCTTATTGTTGCACCTACATGCATTATCATAGTCATGGACACACATTACTCAGCAACTTAAACACAAATAATATTTGCACAAATAGTAAATTATGTGCAAATGTTGATTCATGCACTAACCTACAGTGAATTCGCTGAGAACCACAACAGTTAACATAGCCCAAATTGCGGAGTCACCAAAATTATCATAAAGAGGCTGCAAATAGTAGAGCAACGACACCAGAGTTAGCGACAACCCGACCTTGAGACAATGATATATTCGTCTCGGATCGTCTCTTGCTAGCTTCCTGGAGCTCTCCCATATCTCCACAACCTTGTCCTTAACCCCTCCGAAAACTCCATGATCTTTAGTTTGCGGCGACGACGGGGACGACATTTTCAAGCTAGTCTCGCATGTAAATATCGATGACAAGAACAAGCCTTGGTTTGCTGTCTCTAACTAATTGTGTCCAACAATATATAAGGAGAATTTTTTTCGCATCTCAAAGTATTTTAATGTTGTGCATGTGTGTTTTGCTGCAGGAAAAAGATTTTTGTCAGAGAATGGACAAAAAGTTGTGGTTTTTTTAAGGACAGTACATAAAAAAGGTTGTGATTAAGTGGCTAACAAGTGTTTCTAGTTTAGGAGATTATTTATGGATCTGAAATATATATATATATATATATCCTCTTTGGCTTGCAAGTGCACTAGTACTATTACTAATTTACAATTACTACTCTATGATCTAAAAACAGTGAAAACCAATAGGGATCATTCAGGAATCTCAACTATTGGACTTAAAAACCCTAGCAAGTAATTAAATAATTAAGAGCTTGTTGAACAAATTGATACTAAGAAGATAAAATAAGTAGCCAACCAAATTGGTACTGTTGGGATTGGTACTACAGGTTAGTTATGTGATGAGTGGTAATAAATTACAAGGGCTAAAAAGCAAAAACTCTACTGTAAAGTTTATAGTATGCCCTGTATTCCATTGTTCAACCACACTTTATTTGAAAATGTGACCGTTATTTATTGATATTCCTCTTTCTTTTGACTACAATTTATTGTGAAGTTAGGTATTCAGTTAACTTGTATTGCCTCTTACAATTTCCTTGTGGAGATTGTAGCGAAATTTTTCAAATGTTTAAGTCTTAGGAGGCTTGCGAACGGGGTGGCTCATGCCCTTGCGAGACATACTAGTTCTTTGTCAAATCTTAATTTGTAGGGCACGATATTGAATTTGTTATTACTTCGTTGTCTTTTTTTTCCAATTTTTTTTATTAATTTGAAAAGAGTTACTTAAATTGCATATTGCATAAGCTTGTTGACACAGATGTGTCTTGTATTTTTAAATGCAATATAATTTCTCCTCGCACATTCGAAAGCTTATTATATATTATAGTTATTTGTGAAAATTTTAGTACCGATGGAAGATGATCTAAACATGTGAAGACGAATTTAAGACCCAAGGGACTCGAACAACATCACTTGAATGTTTGTGCCAATGTCCAAAACAATTTCCGCAGTAAAGAAGGGAGCAAAAATGATTGTTCACAGGCTTTGAATGGCGTTCAATCTTAAGGCCGAGTTTACGTGAGTTTGAACAGGAAACAACTCAATGCTTGAACGGTTATTCAACTCATTTGAATGGGCATGCTCCATTCGGGCCCTCTTTTTATAGCACGAACGGTCGTGTCGTAGCAATAGGTTGTCAATTCATTTTCCTACTTTGTGTGTTTTAGACATAGGTATAGAATAGTTTCTTCTTTGTAACAGAAATAGTGCGACAGAAACAACAGTCTACTCGAGAAAGAGTTGGAACATCATATGTTTGAAGAGTGCAAATACAAGTTGCAGTACGGGTAATTATGTGTGGGGGTTTTCATTGTACGAATCAAGTTTGTAACTTTGATAAGCAATACAATATTCCAAGTACAAGCTGTGAATGTATTGTGTGTTATATATTTCGTGGATTGATTGTTAACATTTTTATTTGATCTTGATAGTTACTTGAATGTAGGCAATTGCACTTTGTGAAGATTTTAGCTTGGTTGGCCGGTCTTGATCAAGTGAGAGATTGCTGTGCATGTACGGAGACTGATAGAAGATGAACCAAACTTGTGAAGATGAATGATCTAGGCAAATAGGACTTGAACGAGCGTTCACAAACACTTGAACAATCTTGCCAAAGTCCAAAGTCTTTGAGAACTAATTAAGAACCATGCATTCCTCTTTTTATAGGCGAAGTTTCTATGTATAAGTCTAAACTGACAACATAATTTTTCATATTTTAAATTTCAAACGACTGTTCAACTCATCTAATCAACGAGCATACTTGATTTGTGTTTTCATTATATTGTACGAATAGTAGTGCGTCGTCTTTTGAATGAGACAACTAGACCGAATCACATAAATATTAGTAATATATATTACAGAGGTTTGGTTTAACAATTAAGTATGGTAAGGTTACGTACACAAGAAAGTCAAATAATACTAGAATTGATTTGAATATTTTTAGAAAGTCAAAACAGTTAATTTGGAGCGAGGGAGAGATAATTTGTATTTAGGGATAATTGCATATAGGTACATGTAAGATGTCATGTTATGCACATTGCTACAAGGGTCTTATATCTTTTCACTCAACTACACAATGTCTCTATAAGTTGTACCGTTACTAATGGATTATAAAAAATGATCTATAAGTAAAAAATGGATTATAAAAAATTTGGGAACATTTTTGAGATATTTTTTGTTTTCTTTTTTATATTAAAAATTTTGTATTATATTTGAAAACCTAATTTTTCTTGTAGTATTTTTAAAATTCCAAAACTTTCAAAAAAAATTCTTTATATGTATAGAAGGAACCTTGAAGTTTTTAATCAAGTTTTGAGGAAATTTTGATTAAGTTTTGAATTTATAAAAAAT
>JAYMSZ010002256.1:0-12360 GCA_036897665.1 Pelargonium citronellum
TTTGCATATGCGTAATGGTGTGCTTAAGAAATTTGTTTGGAAATTGAATGCAGACTGGGAAGTTTGTGTCAGATGGCGTTGAAGAACAAACTGAGCAGGTGAAAATAAATTACATGTATCAGTGAATTTATCATGTGTGTCTCTAGGTGTATTAGAAGCATTACTGAATCCCATGTTTAAGGAATATGGTTTTTGGTTACATTGAAGAAAAACATAATCACAGAATAGCAGTTAATGTAAATGTTTGATAGGCTGAGAAGATCGGGCTTTGTTCCTTTTAAGTTTGTGTTATGGCATCAAGGATAGATTCTATGTAGGTACAAATAGATCATTTGCTAGTTGTAGGTGGTTCAGGGGTTGGATTGGATATAAATGTAAGCATCACCAATTAGGGTTAAATTGGAAGACAAAACTAGCCAAGTCCGATATCTTGATTTTGTAACTAAAGAAATTGAACCCATCTCGGTGAAACTTGACTCTCGGGTTTCTTGGCCGGCCTTGTGATTGACATATCAGTTATGCTGGTGAATGTGGATGTTCTGTGTTATGGTTTCATCTTTCTGTTGGTTCCCCTTTGTGCTAATGCTTACTAGTGCTAGTTGCTACTGTGTAGTGCCACCTTCTAGGATTTATGCAATGTTCCCTTAGTATCATTTGGCTAATTCGAAATGCGCAGTAATTGTTCCTGTTTTTGAAACTGCAAGCAGATCGTTTCTTACCAGTTTTAGCTGATGAAATATTGCAGGTAATGAAAAATATGGGGGAAATACTTAAAGCTGGTGGTGCCAGTTATTCCTCGGTGGTCAAGACAACAATCATGTGTGGTTTCTTTATTTCTTTGGTGTACAATAAGTGTTTATAGAAAATTGTTGGAATAGGAGTGAACTTTTTTCTTTACTATCCATTCCTTGCAGGTTAGCTGACTTAAAAGACTTCAAGAAAGTGAACGAGATCTATGCCAAATGTAAGTTTTAAATTAAAGGAAGTCACTTGCTTAATTGCTCACAATAATAGCATTTAGGCTGCATATTGGTTACAAATTTGGTTGGAGTGGAAATAAAACTCATTCTCATTGTCATTCCCTCCATTTTATTCTTTCTATTTTTCATTTCCCTTCTCTCTCTTTTTTTTTCTTCTTAAAATTCTAACTGAAGTTTGATAATTCAGACTTAATTGATTCTACTTGATTTTGAAAATTGAATAGTGGTGTGAAAGTCATATTATTTTAATCCTGGACCTACATTCAAAGAAAATATAACACGGTACTCGAGAGCACATGACTGTATGCGTTAGTAGGTGAAATGGAGAGATTTCCATTCTTTCATTCTATTTACTCGCCTACTCGGTAGCATGAAAGGTCTTTGAGACTACTCCCTCTACTTGTTTGAGCATTTTTTTATGTATAGTGGCATATTTTGATAGCATGTAGACCTAAAAAGCATCTTGTTTATGCGCCATATTTGAATTTATGGCTCTCATTTCTTTGTTTTAAACGGTGATCTTTTGCGTTATAGTAAAGTTTTTGTTAGCGGCCTTGAGTTGACATGCATGTTCAGTAGGGGAGACTATCTATTTCAAAGCAGGAATAAAGTTTTGTACATAAATGATCCATCCCTAAACCTTACAACAGTGGAAGCTTTATGTGCTGGTCTGCTTGTATATTTGTGTTTTGTGGATAAAGGGGGTAATATTTAATGACCCCTACTAAGTTTTTTGAGAAACCAAGTCTTCTCAAAGTAACATGTTGTGCTGGCAATCTAGTTCCAAAGTAGAGTTCTAGTATATTTCAGCCTCCATGGAATTCGTTATTTGGCATCGTCGGTTTTGTCTTTTTTGTTTTATCTTGTGGGCTAGGGGATGGCAAATAATTATAAAATTAGTTGAAAGTGACTAAGTTGGTTTTCTGTTGCAGACTTTCCTTCACCTGCCCCAGCTCGATCAACGTATCAAGTAGCAGCATTGCCGTTGGATGCCAAGATTGAAATTGAGTGCATTGCAATGCTTTGAACCATGTTTCTGATAGTTACAAAATAGCAAGTAGCTATGGTTAGCTGAATAAGGAGTATTAGGCTACGTCTAAGAGGACAGGAATATGAAATGCAATTCTATTTCCCTCGAAATTGTTAATTACTTGAGATCGTGTTACCGATCATCAATCTGTACGTAGTGGAATGCTGAGATCTTTCTGATTTCCATTGGTTAGGGGATCTGCAAGAGTTGTTAGTTCTTCGGATCTCAATGTTTCCCGACTAGCTGGTAACTTTGTTTTTAATGCTATCTCTTAGCTTCAATTGTATTCTTATTTAGCTGGGAGCGATTTTCTCTTTGGGAAACTTAGCTGTATAAGTGAGATTATAATTGTTAGCAAATAATCAGTTGAGCTACACAACAGGGGTAGCTCTCCCCTATAATCTCAAATAAACCACCTCATACCGCATGCAGGGAGATTCGAACCTGAGAGGCTGAGACTTCTAATGGAATCCAAAGCGCTTAAACCGTTTGATCCAATCTGCTTTGGTAATTGTTAGCAAATGATTATCACAACCATTTCTCTTAATGAATATTGCTATATTCTTTGTCATTTGCGACATAAAATGTCTTAGATTTCTAACATATTTTTCCTTCACTGATAATTTAATATATTGATTTCATAAATCATGTTTTGATGACATATTGGTTAATTATTCATTCTAATCGGTTACAACTTACAAGGAATCAGAACAATATGGATTTAACTACATGAGCTAAAATCAAAATTTTGACAAAGTCCAGCTGGATAAAATCATTTAATCTAAAAAACAATAATTCTACACAAAATTGGGATAAACAATAATTAATAATGAATTATTGGTTGATAGTTGCAATAACATTAATTTGAAAAACAAAATAATTGACGGACCAATACTACAACCTAAGCCGGACTCAACAACAGCTGAGCAAATCCAGACGGATAGAATTCAACATCCACCCAACAAAATAATTAACAAAACACTGTAACGTTTGCGACACCGCGTCGCAGCCACAGAGCAGAGCACAGAGGAGCTGCCATTAATCACCACCTTTATTACCTTACCATATTAATAAATAATTAAAAAGTGTAAGCTTTCCATTCCAAAAACTTTATTCTTTTTTTCATTTATATTGTTTATATGATTAATTGATTATCATGTCTCCTCCCATTCCATTTCTTCCTCAATTTTCTTCGCTCTAAAGCAATTCTTGATACCATACTGGTACTAGATCTAAACCTCTCCTTCCCCTTTCTCTATCACAACCACGTATTCTTGTTTGTTGCATCTATTTGTTCATTGGGTGTTCACCAAAATTTGATTTTTTTTTTCTTTTTATCATAGCATTGTGATTGCTTCGAACTTTGTTCTGGGTTTGTTTTCCTTTCGAAATTCTACCTCTTTTTATTCATGTTTTGTTTGTGGGGTCTCTATTACTCAGCTTTCTTCTTCTTCTCAATCTGTTTGTGGTAGTCTGGCTCAAGGTTTAGTGTCTTTACAATTCAAAATTCGGTGCTTGGAAGCAACTGAGTTCTGAGATAAATTCTCTTTCTTGTATGAGAGGTTTTGGACCCTTTTGTGTTTTCTTCAATCTGAATTTGATTTTCATTGTTTTTTGAAAAGTTAATCTTCTGTTCTCATTTTTGGTATGATCAAATGGGTTTTCTCTATAATGGCTTATCTCAAACTGAATCCCATTTTATACCAGTTAATCTTGTGTTTTCAGGTGTAATCTGACCAAATGGGTTTTTATCTGTAATGGTTGTTTAGGGTTATTGTATGCTTGTGATTCTTGTTTATACCTTGAGTTCATACATGAAATTTTTCATTCACCTCTTTCTTAAATAGCCATATTTGATCATTGTGTATTATTTCAGGTACATATTTATATATAATATGGAAGGAATTGTAGTTAGAAGAGTCATTCCCTCAGACAACAGCTGTTTATTCAATGCTGTCGGGTAATTTCTAAATACCAAACCTTCTGCTCCTTTGGCTCATTTGAATTTAACAAAGTTATTTCGCAGATGTAGTTGAACATTATTGCACTATTTCTTTGCTTGCAGGTATGTTATGGATCATGACAAAAACAAAGCTCCTGAGCTGAGACAGGTAATCATTTTTGGCATCTATATCCACAGTGAACATAATTAGTTTAGTTATTGTTCATTGTTGGCAACAGTTTAGCTGGATACCATAATATCTGACAATTGCAATTAGTGTAACATGCATTGTTTGACACGTTGCAGATTCTGTTTATTACATTGCATATGATATTCTATTTATCTTGATTGATCTAATTATCTGCTTAATTGTCTATTGTGAGCCAATTTATTTGTATGGTTTCAAAAGGTTTCATATACCTGACCCAAGTAAATGGTTCTTGAACAGTTTGTTAAAAGATGTCAGTACTTATGCTTGTCGCATGTTCTAACTTCTAAATATAAGTAATCAATTGATTTTGATAGGTGTCTAGTAGATTTTACTGGTATGAAGTCTATATTGGGAATTGCCTTAAGACTGCATGGCATGAAATTCAGATCTCTCTGGGGCCCTTTTCTTTCACATTACACCGTTGGTTTGGTGGGTATTAGACAATCGGATTCAATATATGTGGTGTATGTACAAGTATAAATATAATCTATAGTAATTGAGTTATTTTTATGCCTATGTTCTTATGTTATTAGTTTCTTTTGTATTACTTAAACCCCTTAAACAATTCTGAGGTCATTATCCGGATCTGTTCATGGACTTGCGTAATGTCAGAGTGTTAGATTATCCCACAGTTCTAATGTGTTCTGAAATCTTATGTTGACTTTTTCGTAGTTTAACTAATTTTAAAATTCAAACTGTTAATGTATATCTTAATGGTAGTGATCTTTTGATATAATAGACGGTCAGTCAAATATTCTTGGTGCTAGGATAAATGAAGCAGTTCACCGTATATATGCTTTCATACCTTTTGGTTTTATTTATTATCAATGATCCCTTTTCTAGTGACTAGTGAGTGATTTACAAGCATATGTATAATTAACAACTCAATGCACATATGTGTTTCTGACACCCATAATAGGTAAGAGCTTTTACTTTATGCTGGTGGTTTGCTGAGCGTGACTCAATCGCTTGTCTGTAGTACGCCAGTTATTGGCATTTAATATAAATTCAAAACTGCTAATGGATCCCAAGCAACTAATTCAAATATTACTTTGTGCAACGCATAGTCAATTAGTCGGTATCTGGAAAGTAAAATCAAACCTATATATCATTACCATACATGTTGCAGGTAGTCAACTTGACTTGTGGTTCATGATTAATGTTTGGATGGTGTAGTTCATATTCTGAGAATGGGAGTCTTGGTCGCCCTGATTATCAGGGCTTCACATATTCAATCCATTCTGCTTAGTGGAGTGTTCCCATCAAGAAGGCAGATGAAATCAAATGCTGCAGAAATGATGGCCATTTGGGTTGTTTACTTAAAATATTATTGCTAATGAAATAAGTTATACATTTATTGATTTACTTATGGTGCAATTGACGGTTATATAATTTTTCTATTTCCATGCAATGGGGAAGGATATTGAAATGCTATTTGTTAGATTATTGACTGAGCATTATTCTAAGAGAATATTGATTGAGTTTTGGCTTATTGGCAAGTGTGCCATAATAGGCTTTTACATTGTAATATGAGGTTAACTCTACACGGTTAATTTGATTTTAAAAATACTCATGCTTTGAGTAAGTTTTCGTTATCTCAGTTGCTTAGTTGTGAGCGATATGCTGCTGCACACCTAAATTTGCCAGTCTATTATATTTATATAGAAAGTATTGACTCTGACTGACTATACTCTACAAATGGCAAACTAAATCCATAGATCAACTTGGCTAATACAAGATATATTAACATTAAATGATTTATAACGTACACGGCTGTATAGCTATTTCATTGGTGCAAGCAGATCCATTTTTCATTTGTTACTGAAAACACGCATGACTGCCTTTTCTATCTCCAATTCGTAGCATTCTGTGATGATTATTATTAATTTTTTGAAGGTTATAGCCGCAATAGTGGCAAGTGATCCAGCGAAATATTCTGAAGCATTTCTTGGGAAGCCAAATGAAGAGTACTGTGTTTGGATTCTTGACTCGGAGAAGTGGGGAGGTTTGTTAAACTTCTCTCTTGCCCTCGTCAGAGCATGCTTAAAAATTCAAATCATTCAGTCTTTTCTTGGAATGTTCATTTACTCTTAGAATGAGGATATTGAGGTTGCTAGTTGTTTCAACGTAAAATGCTTTGGTATTTTGCTAGGGGAGCATCCTATGGTCTAAATGTCCCAACTTCTTTGACATGCTACCTCACATGTTATTCTGGTTACTTCTTAATAGAACCGTTTGTTTGTTCCTTTGCCAAAAGTCACCAATTAGAAAGTCTAAATTTAACCATATTGCCACACCTTTCAAGAGCATTAAATGCACATCGGCTGATAATGGCAAGACCCAAGTTTGTCGTTGTAGTGAACCAAGTTCACAGTAGCAACTTTGGTTTTCAGTTGATACCCAAACAGAATGTTCAAATCGAGAGAGTACGAAATGAACATTTAGACAATTTTCTTCAGAACTGAAGTTCTAGGGTTAGATGATTGACCAAGTATCAGACTCATAGCTTTATATCAAAATGTCGTGAGACAAATAACTTTCCAGGATTAGCATGAGGTTACTTGGGCTGCGCCTGAATCAGCAAAGTGTTGTTTAGGTTGCTTCTGGAATCATTATTCCATGTACATTACCATCTACATTCTCTTGTGAAGGTGCCATTGAACTTTCAATATTAGCTGGTTATTATGGTCGTGAAATTGCAGCTTACGATATCCAGACCACAAGATGTGATCTGTACGGCCAGGTTAGCATTAATAACGTGTTCTGTCATCTATGTGCATTCAGCTATGGCAGGATGGTGCTTTCTTATCTCTTTTCCTTTCTCATTGGGTGCTGTTTAACAGGAAATGATGTATTCTGAAAGAGTTATGCTGATTTATGATGGCCTCCATTATGATGCTCTTGCTGTACGTTCTTTTAAGTATATCTCATTTTGTTTTTATCTCTTTAATCAGTCCTGTCATAAGTATCAAAACAAAAGTGATGGAACATGATATGCTAGTTGTCTGCGGTAATTAATGTGTACTTTTTTTCCCGGGTCAACAGATGTCTCCCTTTGAGGGAGCCCCAGAAGAGTTTGACCAAACCATATTCCTTGTTCAAAAGGATCGGACCATTGGGCCAGTCGAGAGACTCGCTCTTAACTTTGCCAAGGAGCAACAAAGGTAGTGGTAACCATAGTTTTTGGAAGTACAATTTCTTGTAGTCCTATATGTATAGTTTCCACAATTCACCAGAACATTTCTATTCAATTGCAAATTTATTTGTCATCTCCGTTTCTTTCCTTATTTTCCCTATTGGAAAGATAGTATACAAACTAGTTTCTATACCTTATATACATTATGAAGGGTTTATTGTTTTTTTTTCTAGGAAAAGAGGCAATCATTATTACTACAGAGTATCTTGTATCGCTCTAATTTCGATGTCCCAAGCCTACTCCATTAGTATATCTTCTTGTTTGTGTACAACATTATCACGTTCTTTGTAACTTAGGAAAACCATGCAGTCATAAGAGATCCCATTCTTTAGCTTCTTATGCCGCCCTACACTTTTACTGCTTTACTGTGAAGTGTGAACCACCAATGCATTAGGGATAATGTACATTTTTGCTAAAAATGCAGATCGTTTATATTTTGTGCTAATTTTCAGGAAAAGGAGTTACACCGACACTTCCAGCTTCACTCTGCGCTGTGGGGTGTGCCAAATAGGAGTCATTGGCCAGAAGGTCATATTCTGCAATAATATATCTCTGCTTAATCTTTTGCTTCTCATTGTTCTCCCAACTTTTCATTTATGTGATTCTCATGAACGGTTTTACGATTGAATGAGCAGGAGGCTGTGGAGCATGCACAGGCCACTGGCCATGTCAACTTCCAAGAATACAGATGATCCATAGAGTTGAAACCAAAGAGCTAATTCAGCTTTAGCTCATTGAATTGTTGTATGGTTGGTTAAGCAAATTTTTTAGCTCATTGGATTATCATAGAACCAATAAATAAATTATGCATATTGTGTAAACTCTTGATGTAAAATGCATATTGTATCAATTAAAAGAACTTATGTATACAAATGCTTTTGTTGTGCATTTTATTGGATCATTTCACCCAAGAAAAATCAAAAAATTATTTCCTTTCTTTCTGAACTAAATTCATTATTACAGAAACTTTTGTAAACGAATAGATCTTGAGCATATAGGTCCTAGTGGCACACGTCGAATGAATTTTCGAATGATAAACTCATTCGACCCATTACACTAACCAGTGTTCGGTTACTCAATTTTCTTGATCATACAAAATATACAAGATTCGAAGTTCTTGAAGACACGTTCTGGATCTTCTAGTAATGAGCTATATAATATTATTAATCAGCTCTAAATAAATAATGGTTCATGCAATCTAGTAGATGCCATGCAATGACTTCAATATGAAGATCACCGGAAATGATATAGAACCATTTGAATAGGTGCCTTTTGAGTTACATGTTACAACATGGTACTGAAATTTTCTACTACATCTTACATATTACACATGAAACTAAATATGTAGGAGCAAAAATGGAGGAACCGGCAGAGTAGATTGCATCCATGGCATCAAGCAGCAGAAGATTCCGGCGAGTAAGTACCTTCGGTCTATGTTGGTAATTTTGCGAGCAACCTCCACCACCTCACTGTCTAGATCTTCTGTTTAAGAACATGGCGCAACTGCACCTTCTGACTTTCCATCCTTGCCTCCAATAGTTTTGCCTTGAGACTGTTCTTCTGCACTCCACGAGGCCATTCGATGCATCCTTTCATCCCTCTATTGATGTGAGGATTTCCAGATTCCGGCGAGCTCCATTGCCCCATGAAATCTGGAGGACTAAGCCCGCCTTTGCCAGATACTCGATCTGGAGACATGATACTCCCGTTTGATAGCCTTGCATTTGAAAGCCTCCCGTTCATTCCTTCTACGGAGATTATTTTGTAGTTGTCTCCGTTATTTGGGATTGATCTCCAGAGCCTTGCTATGGATGACACTTTCTTCATTTGCCTTTTTGGCACCGAGCATACTTCACTGATTTCAGTAAATGGTGTTTCCTCAGCACCGTTGCCTTCCCACTCTGTTCCACTCCCTGATACATTACTGTTTCGGCGACCCTTATTGACTGACATGGTACTACCTTCGGGTGAACAGCTTGAGCCCTGATCATCGACATGGCTCACAGTTTCCCACCCACTTTCATCTTCTTCAATTTCACCACTCTGATCAATATATCCATTGGAATGTCTCTGAATGCTGCCCTTGTTACGCATGTTGACTTCAGGACTCACAGTATGGATTTTCGAGGCATGGCTAGCAGGACTATAACCAGTGCAAGGTTCAGTCCCCCTCTCATTGGATTCACCGAAATTTACGTCTTCAAAGATAGAGAAAATATCATCTGGATTGGGGGGTTCATAAGAAAATTCTGTTATCTCTTGAATACTCATTGAAGCAGCAGCCTGTCGAAGCAACTCTGCTTCTTTCATTTCCTTTGCGTCAGATGTTGCATTCCTTAACCTTAAAAAAGCCTCTAGATCTGCTACAAGTTTGTTCATCTGAGAATACTTTTCTTCAACTGCCACCTTGGCATCAACCAGCTTCATCTGAACTCGTTCTTCACGCCAGACCTCTGCCATCTGCAACATCTTCCTTTCCTCATCTACTTCCTCCCGGAGTTTCATGGATTCCCTCTTCAATTCTTCAACCTCGGCCTTGTCTTCTCCAATTTCATTAGCAAGTTCGTCACACACTTCCTCAATTAGTTCTCTTGCTTTCCTTTCTTTTTCATAATCCTGCATAAATCGCTTTGCCGACAGCTTGGCATCAGCCAACTCATTAACCAATTTGGAATTTACAATTTCTATTCTTTGGCGATTTTTCCTTTCTCGATTTACTTCAGCCTTCATATCCTCAATAAATGCACGGACTTTCTCATGCTCTCTGCTCCGCCATGCAGCCCTTTCCTCGCTCACTTTTTTCAAAAAGTGCTCCATTTTCTTTTTTGAGGACCTGCGCTCGGTCTCAAGCTCCTGAATGTGTGCTCGAGCTTGATCGAGCTCAGATTGAAGGGCAGAAACCATAGATACAGCACTTGCTTGTTGATCAAGAAGTTTCGTATGGCTGTGAATTTGGTTAACCTCATCTGGTGCTTTCAAGCATACTGGATCCCACTTTGTAGCCCCTTCCATTGCAGAACTGAAGTTCTGGAAGGAAGGTTCATGCTAAAGATGAAAACAAATCAAAACTTAGACACTAAACAAATAAAGAAAATAAAATACATTAGAAGAGATAACTTATCCTTTTAACAAATAACACATCTGAAAAGCTCATCATAAAAAATCACTCAGAAGCAGTTTGAACATAAAACAAATTACTCCAATATTTATCCAACTACTTTTCTGAGCTTTGATTATCAGTTATGCTGTAAAGACTATCTCGTTTCAGCCTGCTTTAGGCCAAGTGCCTAATTTGGCTTGTAAAGAAGGGCAAGGATCAGTCTCCATTATGTGAAACAGCCATATATTTCGTGGGTTGTTTTAGACATTTCAAAAACTGGTGTATAAAGATTGAGGAAACATTTTTAGCCTCACAATGTGACCCATGTGTTGCTGTAATGAAACTTTTAAAAAATTAGGCAGAGACATCTCCCCTCATTTGCCAACAAGCCATGTGTTTCTGTAATCAAACTTCAAACAAATTAGGCAAATACCTGATACAACTCCTTGCTTTGATCCATCGCATCTTTTTCTACTTTAATCTCCTCTCATAAATTTCAAGAATTTCACTTTATGAAGTTATTAATGAAATATATATCCACGCTGTCACAATAATAACAATAAATATCTTTACATTCAGGATGGGGTTTGGCAGATATAACCAATATAGGATTTCAAGCGTTGCCTATTGTGGTTAATAACAATAAATAGCATTACATTTGGGCATGCACGCGCACAAGGGAAGAACCGAAACGTGGGGCTATATACTTCTAGCACAATATTCGTGAATCCAGAAGGTAGATCATCGACAATTGGTTCAAATAAGGAGCATAAGGAATCACCCAACACAAGGTTTTACAAGAATTCATTAATTCAATATTATGAAAACTTAATTCCCTAGATAAATATTACAACGCGGTGTTATGGTATGTGCAACACGAGTTAGAGAAAAGGTTCATTAACAAATAACAGTTAATTCAAACCTTACCTTGGACATAAATCCATTCTTTGTTCCAGGAAAGGATCCCGAGCTCTGCAGAAGATCCTTTACCTCCGAACCATACTCTTTGCCACTGCGGTGATAGGCAAACGGCAGCCCTACGTGGCTGACACTGGCAGGCTGCAGGGAACAGCGCAACATGTAATTAAATCTTAAAACTGTCCATAATTAAAGAGAAAACAGCTCCTCTGTTTCAGAATATGGTATTTTGACATTAACAGTGTTCAAAAAACTAACAAAACACTATCCACAAATTCCAGAAGTCTTGCAAGGAAATGACATAGATATCTCAAGAAAGTGCCGTGTAGATCGTAGGTGCATTAAATACAACAGATAAATTTATGTTATACTATACATCTAATCTAACTATACACAAGATAATATGATTCAGATATCGGTCAATCCCAACAGAGGGCATAAAAAAAGCGACTAGGCCGCCATAAATCTCCCCAACTTAAGCAGGTTTTGATAGCAAGAAGAGACCTTTAGTACTACCATTCATATCAATAACATCAAACAGAACACAAAACTTAAAACTTGAACTTCATCTAGTTTTGAAGAGGACAAATTCCAGAACTTGGCATCAAAACACAGTCACCAAACAGCCCAATGAATACACAATAAATATGTAAATTTAATAAAAACTCTAGCTTGAAGATCACTCTCTATCACCAAATGGTCCACACAAAAACACCCATTTCAATTTTCAACAGACCCAAAAAAAAATAATGGAGTCCACCATCACCACTCTCTCTTCCAAGTTCCACCATCACCACTCCTAACTCAACACCTTCAATATATCCAAACCCTAAAATTGGAGTCCACCACCAACGTTTCTCCCTGCCTCTCTCTCCAACCACAACCAACATTTCTCCTCCAACCACCATCAAGCTCTCTCCTCATCCGATCACTACCAATCTTTCTCCTCCTCTGACCACCACCTCTCTATCCTCTTCTTTCTC
>JAYMSZ010002257.1:0-12360 GCA_036897665.1 Pelargonium citronellum
AACACGATACATACTCACTTCCGATACACATGTGAGATACGTATCATTTAGGTGGCGTATCGTATCGTATCGCGATATGTATCGTGCTATACACGCGAAATTGACAACCATGGTGTTGATACCAAGAAGAGGCAATGTTTTGTCCTTGCGATAATCTGTCCTTCAACCTTGGTTGTGATCATGTATACATCTTTTTCTATATGATGATTAATATTTTAAAAAATTTACTAAAATGATTTTTGCAATTTCCAAGTTTGCATTGTACCCTACATGGCTACATGCATGTCTCATCTTATCCTCTTTATATCCTAAATCTGTGCGAGTCTCTTTCAATGCATGAATATGTGTGATTGTGATTGCGTCACATCAGCCTACATGCAATATACATGCATGTAGTACAATGCAAACTTGAAAAATGAACTTAGTTTACACCCTACAAATATTTTGAAATTACAGGTCAACTATTCATTTGATTAATTTGCAATTAATTTTTCTTTCCTTTTTTTTTCTTTTTTAATTTTGTGTCTGTTAAAAATTAATTCATATTTTGTTGCTTTTAACTCAAAATGGAACCTCTTTAAAAATAAAAAAAATACACTCAAAATGGAACCACATTCAAAGGTTAATTTTGAATATAAATACCAACTGACTTTCCAAAAAAACATCAATCTCAATTCCCAACCAGCTCCTGAATCATTAAACCAAACCTTAAAACTGCTAAACATTAACATGGTTGACTTGTGTACACAATTGACCATTCAATATCCAAAAACGAAACTTTTGTGTACGTATGTCTGTCAAGGCAAAACGCTACTTTTCATACTTTCCTAACAAGAAAAGGATGGGATTGGTGGAACCAGGTAAAGATCAAACAACAATTTGAGTAAAATTTGTCAATAAAAGAGAATCATTAGTTTCTCCAAAAACACAACAATTGATTAAAAAAATATATTTTTTGAAATATCTGGCAGAGGCAGAGCAAACCCATAACACACTCACTCTTTCTCTGCCACTAGCATTGCCCACCCAACTTACTGACTCACCAAATACAGCATCAACACACACTCTGCACATATGGAAACACCAGACTGTCTGCCAAAAGCGTATCATTTTCTTCCTTTTTGGTGGACACATAAATGTCCATTTGGGTATAGATGGTGCAGATGTTGAAATGAGGAATCAAATTTCAAAATTTCATCTTTTCATGTAAAAAGGCCAGAGTCAATCACCTATCTCATGTCTGATGTTTTCTTTCAACAAAAATGAGTCAAGACTCAAGAGTCAAGACAATGAATTTTCTGTCAATTGGGTACTTGCTTCTTTGACTCTTTTCTCTACCTTTAGGTTATTTTTTTTTCTGATTATGCTTCTGGGTTTTCATTTTCTCAAGGTTGTGTGGTGCAACTTGTGACTCAGTACTTGTTTTTGTTGTTGTTGGATTGTTAGATGCAGTTTCTATTGGTCTGATTGTTGTTTTGATGTTCTGGGTTGTGGAATCTCATTGAATTAGAGCTTAGGACTTGTTTTCTGATTATGTAGCCTTTTCCTTTGGATTATTTGATTGATTGCCCCATTAATATTTGTGGGTTTCCTGAAGCCCTCAATTTTTTTTTTCTGGGGATTTGAGTTTGTCATATGTGTATCAACATATTTGATTTTTTTTTTTGTCATTTTGGGTATTTGGGGACTTGGGGTTTTCAAATTGTAGGAGTAAAATTTCAGTTTCAGGAAACTGGGTTGTGCTCTTGCATGCAGTACCTCTTGTTTTCTATTCATTTTGGTATTATATATGCTGAATCAGATTGTTTGTTAACTGCTTTGCTTGATTACACAATTGAAATTTGGGAGCTCATTATGTATTGACATTTTATACTGATTAGTAGGTACTTAGACTGATGATTTTGGGTCTATCCAAATTCTCCCTGGTTTTGTTATATGTTGGATTTTCATTTCGCGGCAAATGTTGTATTTCTGTTTCCTGATATACATTCTAATGTATCTTTTGCTGTCTGTGTTATAAAGATGGACCAAAGTGGATGAAGATGCTGTCTTCAGTGACCTTGCTAAGTTCTCTGGAAGTTTATGAAACTGTGAAATCACTGGTTTGATCATCAACTATCTCCTACTGTGCTGAGCTTGAAGCAATCAATTGGAATTGCGGCGATAAATAGGTGTCAAGATTCATTGGGGTTTGAACATACGGCATTGTAGTGCTCAAAAGTTTTCAGTTAGTCTATACTCTCTGCTAGTTTTACTAACCGTCCAGCTCAAACATGGGAGAGGAATTGAAATTTCAGCAGCGATGGGAGTTCAGGAAGAGAGATAATGACTTTGAATCTTCCAGTGATGATTTAAAATCACATTCGAGTAGTGAGCCAGCTTTCAAGAAGCACAAACTGGTTCCAAGTTTTGTTTCATGTGAAGATGATGAAACCGATAATAGTCCAGCTCTTCAACCGGACGCTGAGACTAATCTTAATGAGGATCCAAAAGAAAATGGGAAAGCTAAAAGAGTGCAGCGGGGACGGAGTAAGAAGGATAAATTGGCTTCCGGTGAGATGGGGAAGAGTTCGCAAAAAGGATCCCGTAGAGGAAAAGCTAAAACCAGCACTTATGGGCCTGTGCCTGCAATGGATGATCTTAAAATGTTCATGGAGTCCTTAGTAGACGATCTTAAGGGAACAAGAGAAAACTTGTTTGCATGGATGAAGGATGAAATGCAAAAATTGGTGGCAGATGTTAATGTTCCACAATCATCACAGAGAGTAGGCTGTTATGCAGAAGAGAACATCCCGGAGCAGCACCAGAGAAACTTTGAGGGCAATATTGACGAGCAGCCACAAAACATTGTTCAAGGGAATGTAGAGGCACAGCACCAGAAGGACTTCAAGTCCCAAGTGAAAGTAAAGAGGACTGCTAAGAGAAAAAAGACTGATAAATCTGGTAATTCCTCCCAAGCAATTGAAGATCAAGCTACTAATGGTCAAGCCACTAGACGCAAAAAATCAACTAAAAAGGACAAAGTAGTGGCATTGGAATCATCTGTCAATCCAACTGTTGAATCAACTCCTTCTGACCAGAATGGCCAACAACAGCTTCAGAATCAGAACTTTGCTCTTGGCACACAAGCTCAAAATTGCAATGTTGGATCTCAAGAACTTTCTGTTCAATGCAGGAAGATTATTGATCTTAGCACCTCCTCGCAAGTACTTGAAAACCAGGCTGATCTTGGCCAAGTTGCTAGATCCCTGACATCAGTAGGGAAGGTTGGAGAAGAAAGGTTGGGTTTACCAACTCAACACCCACATTGCTCGTTTATTACTTCTGATCAGAATGATCTACTTCAGAATCAAAACAAATTTGAATCAAGCATTAGATATGCAACACCAATTGAAAAGGACATCAGAAAAAGGTTTGGGGCTTCTGTCAAGCCAAATATTTCATCAAATCCCTCTGGTCAGGTAGATTCTTCAATGTATTTAACATTACCTTCTGTCTTAACTGAACCCTGCTTTGAGAACAACAAGCTTGATATGTCTTCATACAATTATATGCAATCGAGAATTTCTGGGAGCAGAATGGATGTGAATTTGGAGAGATCAAACCCAATTCTTGATGCTAGTGCTCGTCGTCAATACTTTCCAGGCATGCAACAAGAAGAAAGAGTTGGAAAGTTTGCTCCCATTAGTTCCAGAAGTATTGGTTGTCTCAGCCAAAACAGCACCCAAAACACTAGTACTGGAAATGGTTTCCCAGTACCATTTCATCAGAGTATGGATGCTGGTTTCAGCATTCCTAGTCAAGCCAGTTTGGATAATCAATCTCGGGATATTTGGGGCTTGAGGATGAATGGAGGAGTCATAAGGTTTACAGGGGAAAATCATACTTTACCGGGAAGCTACATTTCTAACAACTTCAACAGCCATTTGAATTATAAAACTGACAGTGGACTCTTGTCATTTCAAGCCTCGAGCTTCAAGGATGGCCCCCTTCCCCCGAAGTAGCTTCACTGGAATAGATACGACACCTTGTCAGGTTATTGTTTTAAAAGAACACATGAATTTCTGTTTCCTTCATTATCTGTTTCAGTTCAAAACTAAGGTTACTCTTTCAAATTTCTACAAATCAGTCATTAATTACCCGTTGAGAAGCACAAAGTTTAAATTGCAGACTGCCAATTCTTTGTTTTGGAGAAATGTAGAAGAACCTAATTGTGACATTGGAAACAGATTATGAATTAGCTTCATTAACTTGCTAGTGTATAAGCTTTTCCCATCTTTGTTTGGTGTCAGATGTTAAATTGTTCTTCATTGTGTTTCTTTGGTTACAGTGACAACTCATGGGTGCTAATGTTTCATTTTGTGTGTGTTGAATGTGAATGGAATCAGTATTTGCCATTGTTGTCTGTCTGTGATATCATGAACTTGCACAACAATATGCTATTCTTGAGCACTTGGTAAGATCTTATGTGTCTGCCACTTGAAGAGATTTGATAAGAATAAGAAAGATTCATGTAACTTTACAAGATAGGCCAATTAAGATTTGAGACTACTTTCATTTCATAGAATCATATACCCTTTCAGTTCTGAGTTGGGACATGCATGCATGGCCTGCCTTTTGGGCTTTTGATGATGTGTAGTAACTTTTCTAGTTTTGGGGCTGTTGTGGATAAAAGATGAACTGTTGCACTTGCACTCCATGGCCATGCCTAAACCTAACCAGAAACCAACCTTCCACCACCTCATATTTGCTCTTTTATTTTCAAAACATAGATGGGTCATGCCCACATGACATGCTTGTCAAAGGACACTGAACACTGGCCCCATGTGCCACTGCTAAGGTCATTCAAATTCATGGATAATTTCATAATTGCCCCTTCAATTACACTTAAATTATGAAATGAGCTTCTCCTACATTTTTCATCTCATATTGATCATTAACAAGTGTTCGACTTCGGGACTTCATTTTCCGGCAGGTAACCAAACATTTTGCCGATATTTTTTTTATTTTGTACAATAATTGCAAAAATGTGGATTAATAATTTGTTTTTCATTTATACTTGTTTGAATCTAGACAAAACATACATATGAACCACATGTTTAAAATAAGAGAGAACCAAAAGATTATAACATGTGAAAAACTAATGATTTTTCTTCGTAAATTCAAATAAATATCATTATTTAAAAAATGTAAGGTAGTTAATTGTCATTGAAAAATGAGAGAGTTATGTATCGTGAATTTTTAAATTGGGTAATTATCTGTTTGCAGGCAAAATCACAATTTTTTTTTTGTGATTACCTAAAAAAATAAGAGTCAAGGGCTTTCTTGCAAATATCCAGTGTAAGACGAGACAAATATGGAAATATAAGAAAGATTAGGGTCATAGGGAAAATAATGAATTCCCGCGGATGTGCGTCTAATAACTAACTAACCTCAATGAAACGACATCGTTGACATACAGTAGCAGTGTTCGTTACGACATCGCTTCAACGGCCACTTGCTATCTCGGTAAACGTCACACTCTGCAACATCACTTGTCTTCGTTATTTTGTAGATCCACTCCGTATTTCACTTCCAATATATTTAATTTCTCATATATATGTATATATATATTTGAATATGTATTCAGAGAGTAGCTTTCTGCTAATAATTCATAGTATTTTCTGTTTGTGCTAAGAACCAGAGTCTCTTTCTTCTTCTCCTTCTTCTTCTCTCCAGAGCTTGTGATTGGTGATGCAGAGGAAGAGAACGTAGCTGGGTAGTGTTTTATCTCCATGGATTCGCGAGAGCTTTCGTGGATTGTGCTTGCATCGACATTGATTTGGCTACTGTGCAATAATCCAGCTCTGGTCACTGCAGGGGACAAAGTGCACGACGACGATTCAGCTCCCAAGAAACCCGGCTGTGAGAACGACTTCGTTTTGGTACGCTGTTTGTTTTTCTCTACGACCCATTTCTGATTTCTGCAATTTCTCACTTGGGTCTTGCTTAATTTGTGATTTTTTGGGGTAATGAGGTCTCTTTGTGACTGTGGGGTTCATGTTTGGATTGGAAGGTTGAGTTGTGGAGAGAGTAGTATTGGCTTGTTACTTGTTTCTTCAGTTAAAATAGAAATTGGGTTTGGGGATCAGAATTGATATTAACCTAGTTTTCTCTTACTTTGTTGAGTAGCAGTAGAATGCTGAATTCAGGCTCTTGTTGTTTTTCCTTTTAATTCCATAATTTATGATTATTTTTTAGTTTCGGCTGGGGTTTTCTCTTGGTTTCCATTACATATTTCTTGCTTCTTTTGTCCATGCATTTTGTTCCTGTGATGATTTTCCATGTTTATTTAGTTTTGGGATTTATGTAATAAATTATTGATAAGGTCATAAACCACAATCCCCATTTATTGAGAATACTCCTTTGAGTTATACAATATAACGGGGAAAGAAATGTACTTTTGTTACTGTCCGATGCTCCTCTTAGTCTGGCATGGTCCATGATGGAGTAAATATGTTGGATCTGTTCTGGTTTGTACAAATATTGGGTTTGCTTATATTATACAAAGCTTTTAGTGTTGCTGTTACTTTTGTTCAGCCTGACAGCAGTTATAACATACAATGTAAATTAACCCATTATTCATGTTAATAGGTCAAAGTTCAAACTTGGGTTAATGGATTAGAGGACAGTGAATTTGTTGGCGTGGGTGCTAGATTTGGCACTGCTATTGTGTCAAAGGAGAAAAATGCGAACCAAACTCATCTCACTCTTGCAGATCCCCGTGATTGTTGTAGTCCGCCAAAGAATAAGGTTCTCTTGCTGAACGTGTATCTATAGATGTATTTGCATCACCATGCATATAGGGAAAATAGTATATGTTTACTGATACCAATGCTTTTGTGCACTAACTTTTGCTAGCTTACTGGAGAGATCATCATTGTTAACCGAGGTAACTGCAAGTTCACAACCAAGGCAAATAATGCACAAGCTGCTGGTGCTTCTGCTGTCCTCATCATAAATAACCAGAAAGGTAAGCAACATATGTTTTCTAATCCGATGTGCGTTGAGATCAACTTCATAAGCTATGACAATTATTTTTTTTGTGCCACCTGTAAATTATATAGTAAAAATAACATTGTCTCCAGTCTCATTATTCCATCTGTGAAACAAATAGAAATGGAACACATCGCTAATGAGTTGGGGTCTGCTACCATTATTCAACTGACACAAACTTGTTTTTCTCTCCTGCAGAACTTTACAAAATGGTTTGTGAGCCAGATGAAACTGATTTGGATATACACATATCAGCTGTCATGCTTCCACAAGATGCTGGTGCAAGCTTGGAAAAAATGATAATGAATAATTCATCTGGTAAGTTTTACCATATTAGGCATAATGATTAAGCAATTCTTAAAAGCGTTATTATCCACATAATTTTTCTTTCTAATTTCTGAATGGTAAGCGATAACATCTCTGGCTAGTGACTTTTGGCACAATGTTAAGGTTGTTGCCTTGTGACCTTTAGGTCATGAGTTTGTTTCAAGGAAACAATATCCCTGCATAAGCAGTTGTAAGACTGCTTACATAAATTACTCTCCCTAAACTTCACAATGATGGGAGACTTTTCCAGTAGCCGATAATGATTGTGGCATTTGTATGGCAGTAGCTGTACCATCACTACCTTTTTAGCAGCTTTCTAAAGTTCTAGGCTTTTTGCAGTGTCTGTGCAATTGTACTCTCCACGAAGACCACTAGTTGACATAGCTGAAGTATTTTTATGGTTGATGGCTGTTGGTACAATCTTGTGTGCATCTTATTGGTCTGCATGGAGTGCCAGGGAAGCAGCTATTGAACAGGACCAGTTATTAAAGGTAGTCTTTTGTCGATTTGAGATAATTAACATGCCATGGATTTTTCCATCACTTTCTTCCTGTAGTTGTAATATACCTTGCTGATTTGATCATTTTTGTTGTTGCTGTTGCTGTTGTGTCATTGTAGGATGCCGCAGATGAGGTTCCAAATGACAAACCCTTGGGTGCTAGTGGTATTGTAGATATCAACACAACATCAGCAGTCTTGTTTGTTGTTATTGCTTCGTGCTTCTTGGTTATGCTTTATGAGCTTATGTCATATTGGTTCATTGAGCTTTTGGTGGTTCTTTTCTGCATAGGTGGTGTAGAGGTATAACTTTAACGTTCTCACACCCTAATTAAGTATTAGAAAATGTTGCCACCTTACCCACATGTGTCCTGCAAACTTTTTTTCTATAGCATATGAAAGGAATGTAGTTGAATTAACCTTATTGCTGTACCCACTTTTCTAACTTTTCTTTTTTGGATAAATTCTGACTTCATGGATGCTTGTGCCTGCAGGGTTTGCAAACTTGCTTGGTTGCTTTATTATTCAGGTGTGTTATTTATTTCAGTTCTTTCTTTCTTTTTTTATAATGCCCTGGGTTTAATAGTAGAAGTATGCATGTTTGTCACCCTGTTAATATTTGCTAAAGCAATGACAGAATTATTTGAGTGCATGTGTGGAAAGAAAGTATGCTTTGAGGTGATAACTGAAAAATTATATATAAAATCTGATAGCTGTAAAAAAAAAAGGAATAGCTAGAAAATAAAGGAAATTATGTAAGTTAAAAATGAGATAATAGATTTGGCTGGGAAGCCAATGTGACTGGTGCTAGCTCTATCTAGCTGACTAGTGACTAGTATGTGAAAGCTTAAGAGATTGCTCTCTGACATGGTTTGCGCTATTTATTTACTGTTACTTGTGGCAAATCTGCTAATATGTATATATGTTTCATCCCTTTGTTTGTATTTGTTTTTAGTGCGACTCTTCACAATTGTGTTGGGGCTGCTCAACAAGAACTTGCAGCACTAAGATAGGAGTTTTTATATGGTCATGTATATCATTAGATTACTCAAAGGGCTCTCTCAGCTCCATAGCTTAAGAAATAAATTGCTTCTTGTTTCTTTAAGATCTAAAACAAAATTTTGGACCCTTCCACAGGTGGTTCAAACAGACAGGAGAATCTTACATTAAAGTCCCATTTTTTGGTGCTGTCTCATACCTTACTTTGGCTGTCTGTCCATTCTGCATAGCATTTGCTGTTCTGTGGGCAGTTTATCGTAATGTCTCTTTTGCCTGGATTGGTCAAGATATACTTGTAAGTAAATCGTTTTCCAGCATAATGTATAACATTTGAGCCTAATTCTCAAAGAATTTCTGAAAATCTTTTTCCTTGCCTGTGGGTTTCTCTATTGCTTAGGAAGACTGTCATTTTTTTAAAATATGTATCATTAGCAAAAGAAACTTCTATTTTTGTAAAACAGTTAGAAGCCAAACAATTGAGGCCTTCTGTTGCATGCTACAGCTGTTATTTCTACAGAGTTTTCTCAAGCACAAGTCTCTTTTAAAAATTCAAATTAACCATCCAATGAGTTCTGTCTGTAATTAATTATGTTTTCAAGATATCATCATAGTAAGATCAAAACTTGAAATGATTGCTAGAAAAGAATTATAATGCCTATTCCGATTGTATGAAAAGAATGCAATATATGATATATTTCTTTGTTTTGTTCAATAATCAGGGTATTGTGCTGATAATCACAGTTCTTCAGATTGTCCGTATACCTTATCTGAAGGTAACGATCTAAACTCCTTGTACTTTCTGGCAGACGGAGAACATACTTTAGGCTTTAGTGGACAATTTATATCAGGATAAAAGAAATGATGTTTACACAGGATATTTACCATCCCTTTTCTGCTCGTCGTGTTATAGTTATTACTTTAGTAATTGATATTAGTCAATGTTTCAGATAACAGTAAAAGTTTTGAATTTGTCGCACTGTTGCACATTTTCCTTTGATGTGTAAACATATTTGAGTTATTAATCCTATGAAGCAGTAGGGGTTTCCTTACCATGGTTGCTGGCAACGGGTAAGTTTGGAATTGTATATAAGCTCTACAACTACATAATAGGAATTCAGACTATACAAATTGAACCTAATATTTCAACTGTGAGTACAAATGTGTGATTATACATTTATATAATCATTTTCAACATTAATGATCGATTAAAACTGAGAAACATTTCATCTCCATCCCGCCCTCGCGCAGGGAAAACCCTCTCCGTATGTGGCGGGGTGTGGGTTTTGCAAGTCTTGTGAAATCTCCCTTATAAATTCTTAATTCAAGTGGAGCTGATTGCAGTAGCATAATTTCCAATATTCTTAGTGATATGATCCAATATTTTATAGTTGTGTTTGTATATCTACTAATAAATTCTCAGTATTTTATCTTGATGATAAGTTGCTTAGAGGTGAAAGTTTAATATCTTGTAATTAAGTATACCTTTTACTAATATAATTTTGTGGGGTTGAAAATCAGGCCGGTACAATTCTTCTCAGTTGTGCTTTCTTGTACAAGATTTTCTGGGTGTTTCTTTCTAAGAAGTTATTTCATGAAAGTGTGATGATCGTTGTGCGTACTCTTAATCATACCCATCATGACTAATTTTTTGTTTTGGACTATTAAGGTATAACAAAGGCTGATAGTATTTTGACTCCTCCCATCGTTTTCATAGGGTAGCTCATGGTGATAGGAGTGGAGAGGATGGTATACCAATGCTATTAAAGATCCCTCGCATGTTTGATCCATGGGGTGGTTACAGCATCATAGGATTTGGCGACATCCTTCTACCAGGATTACTGATGGCCTTTTCTCTTAGGTAAAAGCTTTGTACCCTTCTCATACTTGCAATTGCAAGCTTTTACTTCCTTAATAATTCAAGTCCTCTGATGGTTTTCAACATTCTTATTTAGCCATTACATAAATTAAATTCCTTTGATGTTTCTTGATCACCATTTTCTTCTGTCTGGAGTCGTTAGTTTTTGTAAAACTCTATGTTTAGTGTTTTAACCAGATTAATATGACAAAAAGCTGCATCAACATCAGATGATTTATTCAAAACTTCAGTTGCGCTCTTCCCTTGGCAATGTGTTTCCTTTGACTTTGAGTTCCTTCCTATTTCAAAATGCACCTATGCTGAAAGTGAAGGAAGTTGAATATTTTAGAGCAGCAGATCTCACAGTCACAGTAAATAAATGTGTATTTCAAATACTCTCTCCCCCTCAGCTAAGAAATGTATGTAATTTGTAATTTTGCATGTTTTGGGCTAGTGAAAGAACAACAAGGCATCCTTCTTCAGCCAGTGAGTATAATCAATATTTTCCTGTTGAATAATGTTATATTAATACTTGGGCCATCTTTGCAGATATGATTGGCTTGGAAACAAGACTCTTCGAGCTGGATACTTCTTGTGGGCAATGTTTGCTTATGGGTTAGGTAAGAAATAGTACACTACTTACCTTACAAACTTGATAAATTTTCAACAATTGCAAATGAAAACTGTTAGGGTATATCCCTAGTTTTTTGTTGTTATTTTGTCTGCACGTCTTTCATATTATAGCCTTCTCTAAATGACGTATTACTGTTGAGATCAATGGCAGATTGGCAGGTCTTCTCAATACATATGTTGCCTTAAACTTGATGGATGGGCATGGTCAACCAGCTCTCCTTTACATTGTTCCCTTCACACTTGGTAAGTTTCGCCATGACAAATTTATTTCCTGCAATTTTCTTACTGTTAATATTATGACAATCCTTCAACTACATTCGCATATCATATCTGATTCGCCAACTATTTTTAAATTCACCATTGATCTTTAAACTATTTGATATCATCACCATTTATCAAAATAAATATATATTTTTTTTATCAGCGAAGAGAATTTCATTGATGGAAAGCACCCAAGCAGGGGGCAAAAACATTACATGAAATACAGTACATGAAAAAGAGCAAACTAGCAAGAGTTAAACATGAAGAACAGAGCATGACTATGGGGATCCAAAACATGAGATGGGAGATTGCTTCCAGCTCTGAAGGGACCAAGCTGGGGGGGCTTTTACTATATGAGTAACTGAAGCCAAGAAGAAAGAGTGTGCCATGATCTTTGCAAGAGTGGCATCCACATTTGCTGGTTCCTTGTTGAAGAACAGCGAGTTTCTCGCGATCCAGTTGGACCAAATGCAGGTGTGTGTTAAGAGAGGCCAAATGCGACTGCGGATGGGGATGATGGTGTGGGATGGTGCGGGACAGACCGAGAAGCCTAAGCGACAGGTTCCTCTATCATCAACTGTATCTGATTAAGAACTTGCTCTTTTGAAAGTTAAACTTGATTTGGGCCTTAAACTTTAAATTTTGGGCTTTGGCCTTGTCTTAGTCAAATTAGTATTAGGCCCATTTAAATAGTCAAGTATCTAGAATAGTCTTGTAATTGTTAGAACAATTGTGTAGTTAGGAGAGTTATC
>JAYMSZ010002258.1:0-12360 GCA_036897665.1 Pelargonium citronellum
TCTCGTTGCTTTTCCAGGATTTGGGTTCCGTTTATTCTCTGGGTTTCGTCCAATATTCGCAACAGATACCAAAAAAAATTGGGCTTTTCGTGGCGCTACGGTGGAATGTGAAGATCCGTTATGTTTAGGAGGCAGCAAAGCAGCGTACGCTTCTACATGGCTTATTTGCTCCGTAACGATCCCTTGTGCAGGGGCTTCCACAGCCTGCCGCGTCCAGCTCCTGCTCCGGTTCATGGGATTCGAAGGGTTGCTGCCAGAAGCGACGCTTGGAGGAGTGGCGGTGCTGGGTTTACTCTCAAGGGTTGCTTTGATCCTCAAAAGCGGGACGATTCGTCGAGGAAGGCCCGTGCATTTGCACCGCATTCGCAGCTGCTCAGGGACTTTGATGTTGGGGTTAGTGATGATGGGGTTGCTAAATTGGTGAATGGTGGGAGGAGAAGAGGAAGTCTGTCTGGGTGCCCAGACCAGCCTCTGCCAGAGAAGGTGGTTGTTGCTGTTGATGTCGATGAAGGTTCGATGTTTCTCATTTTCTATTTGTATTTATTATTTTTGAATTGTTGATAATATTAATATGTAGCTGTCAATTTAGCTTATTTTGATGTATGTTCATAGGTTAATTTACGCGGGAGTCAATGAAAATTAGGGAGATTGATTAATGGATGCAATTAGGGTTTCTGAGGTGTTTGAATGTTTACCTGGTCAATGTGTATAGAAATAGTCTGCTGAAACGGTATAGTTGTTATGCTCTTAGGCTTTTTATTTAGGGTGTAGATTGAGGTTCGGGACATTGTTATTCAAACATGGATTGAGTAATTGAAAATTTACTGGAAGTTGTTTGCTCAACTTTGTGTAAATGCTCTAGTGGTGATAAGTATGGAATCACTGCTTGTATTATGGTTGCGTTCTATTGGTTCATGTTGTTGTTTTTTCTTTCTTTAACTTCTAATGTTTACTCATTGCTTTGTTGCTAATGCAGTTTTGGGAAACTTCGTATCAGCTCTGAATAGATTTATTGCAGATCGCTACTCTTTGAATCATTCGGTTTCAGAGTACCACGTCTATGAGTTCTTCAAGGTATCATCTCATAGCTTCTTGGGGAGTTTTTCATGGTTAGGGGGTTCTTGAAATGACTAGCATTCACAACTCTTTTTTTCTTTCATTTACTTTATTTTAGTTATGTATAATACATTATCCCAGAACACACTGCCTCCTTTTCCTTCTGTCCTATTACAATTTGGCTTAAATTTACCAATTTCACAATCAAAATTTCCCATAGACCGAGGCAATTGGCATTAAATATAGGAAAGCAGTTTGTTAGGAACTTAAGTATTGCTGCTTAGGGTATGGCAATCATGGTAATGATTATTGTTGCTAGATACTTTAATCTATTACTTAAGTGATGGCTGTCCCGAGCTCATCCCTGACTGACCTTACATCTGTCTCTGTTAGATAAAATGATTGACTGTTGTGTAAGATTAGGATCAATCTAGTACATATAGTAGAATGTAGATCAATATTGGTATTGCATCTTAGTGTGCTGTTATCTTTGCTGTCTGTGAGAAGATTTCAGTTATGCTTATCTAGGAATGATTCTTTTAGTCCAGTTCATATGGTAGTGAAGTGTGTTATGTTCTCAACTTATCTTAATTTTTCTGCCTTTCTGGCCATACCAGGGTTGCGACCTCTTAGGTTTTGAGAAATGTTTCGTTTGCATTTCAATATTTACCTTGGGTTGTAAACTTTTCAGACAAGTAATAAATGTGTGATACTTTTTTGTCACAAGTTAGTGTGTGAAAAAGATTAATATGCTTTTTACCTTGTAACTTTCTTTTTCTTGCTAGTTGCGGTTTGGTGCACATTTCTTTACACATGTTCTGATGCTTCATTTATTTCTGATACAGATATGGAACTGTTCCCGTGATGAAGGTACCTCTAGATATGTTGCTTTGATTGATTGACAGCACAAGTAAAATGAGCTATTTCCATGTGTGGAACTTAGAAAAGATGTGGGGAAAAAGTCGAGTAAGATTAGTTACGAAGCTGGTGATTCCAATGGATCTTGGCCCAAGATTCTTGATGACATTGGGATAAATGTAAATTGAAGTTTTGGAAGTATTGCGTTCAGGGTTAAAGAGATTTGTTATATTTTTTCAATCTCTAATGGTTCTGGACTGTTGAGCACAAGTTGTTTCATTGCCTATAACTGGACAGTGTTTCTTATCATGGAAGATGTTTCTGTCATTAAATTTCATTCTGCGTTGTGATGATAAGACTAGTGCGTTTATTGTTCTGACAGCTGATATTCGTGTCCACGAGTTTTTCAAGACACCATATTTCAAGTCAGGTATTCATCCACTCCCAGGTGCTCAGAGGGCGCTTCAGAAATTGTCAAAATTCTGTAATCTGGCAGTTGTGACGTATGTGTGCTTATCCATACCTTTTTCGCAATAGTTTCAATACCTCTAGAGCAATACCCTGTGATCTGATCTTTTGATGAACTTCTTCATAGGTCTAGGCAGAATGCAATCAAGGATCATACAATTGAGTGGCTTGAGAAGTATTATCCGGGGCTGTTTCAGGAGATCCACTTTGGCAATCACTTTGCTCTAGACGGAGAATCTAGATCTAAGTCAGATATATGCATGTATGTTGATGATCATCTTCACTATTGTTGGAACATGACCCTCGGCTTTCTGTACTCTTGATTATTCTTATCTTCATTGAGCAAACCTTGATTTTCTGACATAATTCTCATTAGAAGTGCATTGTACCCTCAGTGCCAGCCTATCAGCTTGTTGGTTTTACCTGTGTTTTATCCCACTAACTTTGATTATATATATAAACTTATTGATGGCTGGTTTGGTCTTGATGTTTTGTATTCGCAGGTCCTTGGGAGCGAAGGTTCTGATTGATGACAACCCAAGATATGCTATTGAATGTGCGGAAGTTGGAATCAGGGTTCTACTTTTTGATTACGAGAATTCTTATCCTTGGTGCAAGATAGCTTCTGTTGATCAACATCCGCTGGTTACTAAAGTTCGTAATTGGGAAGAAGTGGAGGAAAAGTTAGTTTCATGGATTGTTACTTAGTTTTTATCCTAAACTTGAGAATTCACCGAACAACACCATGTCATCATTGGACTGATTATGCCTAGAGCATCTGTTGGTTGCTGAAAACAAGCCTATTATCTTGTTCTTTATCAAAACAGCTGTAGGAGGCCAGCCAAGGTTTCAGGGTACGAGCTGGGAAGTGGAAGAACAGTAAAAAGCAAAGTGATTCGTTGTAGACCTTTCTCATTTTTGAGGCAACTGAAGAAAAGTTAGGGCTTCAGCTGTCAAAATTGGAACTAATTACTCTTGGAGGACATGTTATGATTTTCATTTCATCTTCTTTTATCAGTGTTCATCATTCTATAACTTGTAGCCAACATGCCCTTGTGGCGGCGTAGGCTTGTTTCACTCCTGTATGATTCACTCTGACGCAAGGAAAAGAAAAGGAAATAAAATAACTGCAAATGTTAAACATTACTGAGTTATAGTTAATGATCCAATTTTTATTTGAGATTAATTTTTTTGCTCATTACTGGATGTCTATGGATGGAGGTTATGGATCTGGCACAGTGTTAAACAGGTTTTGTGGGATGGTGTTATTGTCAGAATTTGATTTGGGAGTGTACTCTATGCAATAACAAGTATATATGCTTGTAGTTACAAGTGAAAGCTAATTTGCTTTCAGTGTTGTTGTACATGATTTTACAATCTGCAGGGAACAGAAAGAAATACAGTTCACATCTACAAAGAAACAAACATTACAGGGATAGTGTGCACAATTGGGGTCACTCCATCAACTTGAAACCACAGCATGTCAAGGATAGTGTGCACACTTGGGGTCACTCAACCCTCTCCATCAACTTGAAACCACAGCTTTCCAAAATATCAAGTGCTGCAAATACAATAAAATTATCAGATTACTCCATGACAAAGGTCAAGTTCAAAGAACCATGCATGGCTGGATCAGACACTATACACAATTTGTGGATGTTTAAAACTTCCTCGGATCAGTCACGTACCTGGAATGTATACTTCTGGTTCAGTAGGCCTTAAAACACCTCTCGTCTTGATCTTGTTTTCGAGTAGAAGCTGATGAGAGTTAAAAGAACACAATTTTGAGTAAAAGCATTGTAGTGCTAAAGGATCAATATACATAATTAAGCAGTGAGTACCAGAGCACCAATGGCTGCTGGAATTCCAACTGTAAGAGCCATTGCCATAGTAGTTTTCCCATTCTCAGTCTTCCCGAATTCCAGCAAAGTCGCGCCATGTTTCTCTGTTTGTTGCACATCAGGGAATTCTACCTCCACTTCATGATGCAAAAGCACCATGTCCTGACCACACAAGATTTACATTTTTATTGTACCAGTAATGTACTTTCAATATCAAATCAAAGATTTAGTGATTTTAAAGACGCTTTGGTGTTTTAGCCAAAACTTGAGAAGTAGATTGAGTTACAAGGAATGCACCTGTTCTGTGCTGGAGTAGGTTAATCTTTCTTCCATGCAGAAACAGGTAACATCAAATGCATTTTTGCAAGAAGCAGGAATTTCCTTTTGCTCATGGAGTCCCAAAAACCTAAGACATGATAGATCAATTGTAGTAATCTGAATATCAAATACGTATAATAAACCCAGAGATGTTATATTTATCAAAAGTCACTTACATGATAGCCTTGGCTGCCTTTGCTGCAGTTCCTTGCTCCTTGCAATGCCCAAGACTGAAAATTCTTTCAATGATGTCCTTCTCTCCTACCAGACCTCCATTCAAATCATTACCTTCAATTGACAGAACTTCACACAGGAAAGTTCCAAATGTGGGTCTTGGAACTTGTTTGAGAACTGGATGAGCTTCAGTACTGAAAAGACCAATTCTGGCTAGTGTCCCCATTATCTCACAAAAACCTACACGTATATCAGTGGATAAGTCCAAAAGCATATGACCAGTTGAAGTTAACAAGAATGTAGAAAAGCCTGAAATATGTACCAAACAGATGGATTTTAAGGCTCACTGAACTTGGCATAATCACATTAATCATTCAAATTTTAATTCTAAACATAGCATAACCCCAAAGCTAAACATATAACATGCCTTCATAACGAAGAGTTCCACGAAAAATTGTTGATGCTTCTTGTATTCCATATATATCTCCATAAACTAAGGAATTGCGATTGGGAAGACACTCCAATGCAAAGGCTGGATGATTAGGTATCCGGAATTTTGCTGCTGAATCATAAAGTTCGTCCCCTGAAAGTTCATGTCACAAAGTGAAACACTGAACAAATTCCTGGTAAAAATAGAAAGCTAATAATCATTTTATTGAGCTTGCAAGTAGCTGACAGCTTACCATCAACATGTATAATTTCACCGTTAAATCTATATGTTGCAGGATTGCGCCCAGTTCGGATAGCTCCTGCAGGACTCCAGCTGAGACAACAGATTGTAAATTAGCAACTTTCCACAGTATCACAAGTCTAAATGCTTTCAAAACAGTGCTCAAATTGGCTGCTATTTTACTATTCGTTTTTGTTAAGAAGTGTCTCTAGTACAATAAGTTCCAAGAAGTACCTGAATTTATATGCCAATGGGTTATTTGCAGCCGCTGGAGATGGGAGTCCCCCACAGTAAGAAGTGAAAGACTTGATTTTTCCTTTTCGAATATGTGCTTGGTTGATCATCTTCATTGCCATCATATGATCTGAAGCATTCAATGTGCATTGTCAATCAAAGTACCGACTATGCAATAATTTTTTAAATATCTTTAGTCTCCCAACAGTTGGTTTGAGTCATATTATAAAACCTCATTGCAAATTGAACTTCACATTTGTGTTTTCTGCTTCTATAATGCCACAGGCCTCGAGTAGATCATGTTTACTAAACAGATATGGAACTTTGAGCACATATCAAATATTACTTTAAAGCAATATCTGTACTGCCCAATTCAGTTCTAAATAGATTGAGAGAATGGGTTGATCGGCATGTCTTTCATATATTCTTGTGTTTTTCACAAGCTATGTTATGCTCAAAACAATCCATGTTGAACAGATCATTGTAAAGGATCAACATACCTATTCCAGGGTCCAAGCCCATTTCCCCGAGAATTGTAACTCCGGCAGTATTTGCCTTTTCAGCTAGCATCGACATGGAATCATCAACATAGCTAGCAGTAACCAGATGTTTTTTACACTGGAATCGAAAGACATATGATAAGGTCCTTAGCAAAGAACAAGAAAGAACGATGATACATACCGTGTTTATTCCAACTACTTTGAATAGCAACATGATGAATCCTAGATTGCAACTTTAGCAAATTAGCTATAATAGTGAAGAAACCAACATTGGGAACCGTAAAATACCTCGATACACGCATTGGCTATAATAACATGACAACTGGGAGGCAATAAGCTTATAGCAACATCAACCTGAACAACGACAAGAGCAAATATTGAGAATCATGATGCAAATCTCAAATGTCATCCTCTACAATAGAGCTCCAACTGTGAGGGCTGGGAGACGTCAAATGTACGTGACAAAATTTAAAATGTGAAGCTTTTCATCATATCAAAGGTATTCACTAAGTAGACAAATTGTACGGTAACAATGTCTTATAAGTTAATATTGGATCGCAATTTGCACCTTATGTGGCTTTATTACAAGCTTGACATATGATTGCAAAGAATCATACACAAACTTTATCCAGATTACAGTTAAAATATGCGGAAAAGACTATACCTGTGATATATACTTGCGCAGACTTTCATGATCCGTCACATCTAGTTGAATTGCTGTCGCATTTGGAATACCTTCGACAGTCTGCATCCAATAATTGACATCAAAACTTTTAACTTTTTCCATAAACATAGGAAAATTTTCTCTCATGCATGCTGAAACTATTGTTGTTACATTCACATATTGCATGGCAGTCAAAAATCTTCTGCCATTAAGAGAAGCATGTACTCTTAAAAGAATTAATGAAGCAGAAGCTGAAAAATATCAAGAGTTTATGCGCAATTCATACCTCTTCTGCATCCTTTAGGTAAAGAGATGCAACAATAACTTGAACATCATTCTGCTCTACACATTGGTAAGATGGAATACTTCCAGCTGATGCTAAAAGCTTAGCAGCTGGTTGACAGACCCGGCCAGCACCAAGTATTAACACTGATTTCTTTTTTGAGTCAGATTCATTCTTAATGCCATACTCCAGAACCTCACCAATCTTGAGGGAAATTGTATTTATTTTTCTATTTGAATATCCACCACTCTCATTTGGATTAGCTAGAGAAGTCAGAGAATCAATAATCTGATCCAGAACCGCCCTATCATCCGCACTGACCTGTCAAAATAACAGATTATACATGGTGTGAAAGTTCTATATCAAAGCATGATCCAGATCTAGATACGTAGAAATATCAAATAGCTTCATGGAAATATTCTGCTCAAGAGTCAAGACTAATTGATATATGAATCAGTGCATGGTTCTTGAACTGACAAGACAAATTTTTGGACATCAAACACTATGGAAAATACTTATTGAGCAATGTTACATGCGTGATCTAGTTAAATAACCACATGTAAAGTAGATTCAATGTAGTTAGGTAATTGTATGATACGCAGCGGCCTATTATATCTGCTCTTGTGCTATCCAGCTCCACGTCAAGTGAGTTGTGTAGTGTAAGGAAGTGTGAGTGTGTGAGAAATGTAAGTCTTCTTTGACGAGTCCACAAGTTTTAAATTACAGATATCATTGCTCATCAATACCGATATTATAAACCTTTAAGATCCCTTAAAAGACACAAATGCAAAGATCACATTTTCCAAGTCAAATTACTCTAGAGATTTGCTTACTTCAAGTTCTGAGTATGATGCAACACTAGCACTCTGACCCACTTGACACTTAACCAAGTGAAAGGAGCCACCAGCAGCTTCAATGATATCCAAAGCCTCATTTATCAAAAATTGGTCAAACAAATGACCACTCAGAGATACCTGTGAGTCATAAATCATCATAACTCATGATATATTAAGGCTCAAAAATCAAATCCACAATCTAGAAATTGTTATTTGCAAAGTCAAAAAAAAAGAAGAAGAAAAAGAAATGCAAGGATATATGAAAAGTTAAGAGGATACCAATGTACTGTATCTCCTCTTGTTAGAGTGACCATTTGCAGGAACATCTGGTATGGCTCTGTATGCGGAGGGAATTGATGGTTATTGCTAATCGTAAAACAGACATCTCATGTAGATTATATTGAATAACATTTCAAAAGAACTTTGTACGTTTATCTATCCGTGGATTCCCATACAAAAACCTTGTCCAATCAGTTGGATAAGATCCCACGGACGAAGCTTAGATAAGACTAAATGAAAAGGCAAAGCATGTTTGATGAAATTAGAGACTTACTCCAAATCAGATTTCCGCATACGCGTAATGTAATCATACAGGGAGGTAAGCATTCCCCCATGGGCTATGCAAGCTCTGTTTAAGTGCGTAGGTAGCCTCATAAGGTCTGTGCTCGTAGCCAAATTGCCAATAAATTGGGACAATATGTCTCCAAAATGTTGGGAAGCCTGGCATGTTAATTGAAACAATGAAAATGAGTAAGATATACACTCTCCTACCACAATCTAGATGAGTTTCATGTACAAAATTCATATTTCATAAAAGGAAATATAGGGATGAGATCACAACACCTCTTTTGCAAACTCTGTTGGAAGAATATCAACAGCCAAACATATCACGCCATCGCCATCCATGTCATGGTGGTAAGAATCATTTATGGGATCATATCTATAACCCATGATTGACCAGATTATCAACACCATAAACAATTTACGAAAAGTAAGATACAGAAACTTAGACTCTAAAAGAAGCCAAAAGTTATCAAGACAAGGAAAATTTTCTCAAACAATCCGATACACAACTATAAAATAAAATCATGCATTTAATTTGCCAATAGAATACCTGAAGAAAGGTGAGTCAATGGATGTGGTTTGGCTGACAAACTCTATTGAACCCCCAATATCACAAGTTATATCAGAAATTCCAACAAGAGGGCATCCTTTTCTAGTTAGGTCTTGCAACTGGCTAGTAGTAAGCAATCGAGGAAACCTTAGTTCCCAATACATGCAGTTTACTGCAAGATGACAAATTTAAATATTTAGATGTTCACAAAATAGTTATGAAAGATATGTGTCACTTAGTATGCACATTAGAGATCAGTTTATTATTTCTTTTTCTTCTTTTAGTCAAGTGACTATTTCAAATACATACCAATCACAGAGGCATATGGGGCTATCTTTTCATGGAAAATGGGGTTGTAGTGTTCTGGGTGTGCATAGTAGTCAGCCTGGAAAGAGAGAAATTCAGGGTCACCAGTCATATTATTATAACCAAGGACAGACAAATCAGCTTTACCTTATCAAATACTTTTGTAGGATCTTTGTGTTCAACCATGTCTTTACTGGTCACAACACAACCATATACTTGGAAAACTCTTTTTGTTGTCTTTGCTGTTTTAGTAGCATCGGTGGCCTAAACAAAAGAAAAGAGTGTTGCTGAGACATGTAAAAAAAGATGGAGAAGAATGCAATATATAAAATGAGCAACAGAGAACATTAACTAGTATAGAATTCTTATTTTTTTAACTTTTTAAGTTCAATGGCAAGCAGGCATATGCTGGTGACGGTCATGTCTGTGTGGAATGTATTGGGACAGTAACTTTCGAGGCTCCCAAATGCTAGAAAGCTTGTAGAAACATCGTTTCTTGTCCAAATTTGCAAGTAAGGGCAATATATGCCAAGTGCAGACTTATAGTACTAATGGACTCCAAACCTTTGTCAGCATATCATACCCTTTGCATCGACTTTGCCCCAAGCTCCACAGGATGGTTTGTTTCTCAGTTTTTTACTCAAAAACAATGATATCAAAAGGAGAAGTTCATTCCCAGCATACAATCAGAAGAAGTTCATTTTACAGGGTCTAAACTAATATTCCAGAGGATGTAGATAGAACTCCCCTAACTAATATCAATGAATTGAATAAAAGACCCATAATATAATGCCAAGGCTATTCTTATGGTTAACTTCTGCTTTGGCTGCCAGACCCTATATGATTAGGTTTCTCAATGAAGTAAGAATAAAGTCAAACAATGTGTCACAATATTATGAACCAGCAAGGACATCAGGGTGGTTCCAGAAGGATATTAGCACACACAAGAACAAAAAGAGAAAAAAAAATAATGAGCACATATGAGATTTGCTTAAACTCAATATTACCTTTCCAAATAGTTCTGGAAGTTTGCTTGATTCGACAAATGTGTGAGGGAGGAGCTTAAATATCTCTTGTGCTCCTTGAGAAACTACAGGAGTAAAGAAGAAAATGAAGTGTCACTAAAAACTTGTTGTTTACTTTATCAAATGAGACAATTTATAACAGAAATCAGCTTGTCTATGTTCTGATGAAAAAGAATAGTTACTATATGACACATGAACCTGAAATCAGAAATTTTGTCTACCCAAGGCATGGAAAAGAATTTCATGCTTACTAATGGCATCAAGTGATCATAAGTGCAGACATTTATCCATAAGATAGTCAAATGATCAAATTTTCAGTTGAAACAACTGTGTATCATTAAATGAAAGCCCAAGTACCATTTCCTGTGCCGGTAAACACAAAAACAAGAGGACAGATTCCTGATGGCAGCCCAAAAGTTGCTATCTCTTCACCAACGGATATTACTGCCGCCTTAGCAGCAGCCAAAGAAGGATACATGTAAGATGCCCCTAGTGAGAGGAATGGTGTTGAATATCCGAGACTCAGATAACCTGAAAATTAGGTCCCAGAAAGTTAAATCAACTTGAAGCATATCTTTATAAGGGCAACGTAGCAGCAATGCCCCACATATCAAAGGCTAAGATGATCTTTTCTTTTTTCAAATGAATTTAAACAGTGGGTCCAGAGACAGACACAGTTTCAAGCATAGAAATTGGAGTATCAAAAGTTAACAACTAGTTTCCAAATTCCATCTGTCATGTTCCAGATGAACTTTTAAGACCAAGAACAGCTAATTAAACCTCAATAATGAAACAAAGTAGGAAAGGTCAATATTGAGCATACGTTGTCCTAAGCCTCGCAAGAAGTCGATCAGTCCAGCTCTACCAGCAAATTTCCCAAAAGCAAGAAGCCGTTTCCCATGGTCCCCAACGATAAGCTCGTAATCATACAAGGACACCCTTTGTGCTAAAATCTACAAACCACCGATAAAAGTAATCAACAAAAGCACAATGATCATTAATTCATAATCGTATGTGATCGGGGTACCTTATCTAGCAAAGGCATGTTTTCTTTTTGGGCCTTGTGAGTGTGGGAGAAAAAGGCATAAGCCCTATCAGGAAGAATCATCTCCAGCTGCAATAAGAAACTCGAATAATTATGTCAAATTAAGCAAATGAATCAAGAAACTATGTTATGGCACTACCTTTGGCTGTTTAACACCCAAGATGAGACCACATTCAGACAAGTCATCTGAAATTTGACAGCCAACATCCTCATAGAGCGCATCGTGATGAATGCGCTTGGTGGATGGTTGCACAATTATGCGAGACACTCCAGTTTTGGCCTTGCCACTATGCAGAAGTCTAGCACAATGTGATGGGGTCAATGGCACTCTCCTTTCCCATTTATCAGCAGACTCAGAGAGTATCCCAACAACCCCATTCCCAAGCATGCTGTGTATGTGTAACTGAGATCAACAAAATTCACAATTTCTCTCAAATGCCACCCAAATCAACATTCATCTTCAGCAATTCAATACAATATGATCATAAATTAAGAAGAGATTAATTAATTAATTACTTGAGATCAAAGAATTCTTCAGATCACAGTTTAGTAACTTGAATTAAAAAGATTATGGCTTCAACTTATAACACAAAGACCCATAATCAGGAAGAAAAAGATGAATCTTTTTTGTGTGTGATTAAAGTGATAATAATATGGTTAGACGGCTCCACAAATCATGGAACAAAAAAAAAAGGTTAAATTTTTACCTCCTGTCCGTACAAGCAGACTTTTTATTTGTTGTAAAGGAAAATGGGTCGATCTCGTTATACTGTGAGCTTCACAGCAAATTGCAAGCCATTAATGGTGCTGTATCTGTAGTGTTATGAGAGAGCAAAACTGAAAACTTTGTGAAAATGTGAGACTGAAGAAATATGAAATATTGGGCTATTTTATAATGCAATTATTAGTGAAGAAAAAGAAGAAGATGATTATCAGTATTTTGATTTTCCATTGACGTAGTGACATGG
>JAYMSZ010002259.1:0-12355 GCA_036897665.1 Pelargonium citronellum
CGGGAGTGACAATCCCATCCCTACCCCCACAAAAAAAAAAAAAAAAACCACTAATCATAACACAAAACAAACAGATACCCATGAATCAAAATGCCTTTAAATCAAAGTCAATTTACTGGAGGCTCAATCTCATACCTAATCCACACACCAAAAAAAAGAAACCCAGTAATCAAAACACAAAACAAAGAGAAACGCATCCATCAAAATGCACTTAATTTGAAAACAGTTCAGCTCAATCCCTTACCTAATCCACACAACAAAAAGCAACCCACTAATCAAAATGCACTTAAATAAAAAACAGTTCACTAGAGGCTCAATTTCATACCTCCACACCCAACAAAAGGAGAAACACACTCATCAAAATGCACCTAAATTGAAAACATTTCAGCTCAACCTCAAACCTAATCCACACAACCAAACACAAAACAAAATCAAACCCACCAATCAAAACACAAAACAAAGAGAAACCCACAAATCAAAACGCGCTCAAACAAACATACCCAGTGCTGGGATCGCGGCCGGAGCGGAAATGACGGACGGCGGAGGGGAGGAGTTGGGTCGAAGAAGATTGCCGGAAAATGGAAGGAGTGAAGGTGGAGAGAGCTCTGGGATTGGCCACAATGGCGGGTTGCTGGGGGGGGTTGGGGGAAGCCAGTGAAGACCTCAGAGAATTGGGTTTTGCCAAATGGTTCATCATTTCTGAGACTTGTGTGTGAGCTCTTCTTCTTCTACTTCTGGGTATTGTAAATAAAGCCCTAGAGAAAAGCTAAAACCTTGGGGGTTTGATTTTTATATAGGAGAGTCAAGCAGATTCTACTTCTTCTTCAAGCAATTGTAGACACAAGAAATAAAGAAATAAACTTGTTCTCCAAGAAGAGCTTGCAATGAGTCCTACGATTTCTTTGGTGGATCGGACGACACCAGACTTTTCCTCCAATATTCCCTTAAAATATCTAATTTTAGGTTTATTTGAAGTCTCGTTAATGGGTAAATAGATACATGTCGGGTTGTGTAAAAAGAAAGGACTCGAGCTTGACAATTTGAGTTTTTGAGTCAGTTTTTTCAGTCTCGGATAAAAAAACGCCTAGCCTAATTCAAAAGAAGTTCAAATTTATTGGAGTATGAGTTAAGTTCTTATTTACCAAAATAATGGTCGAGTTTATATTATGATCAGAATTTCAAGTGCACATGGGTTCAACTTCAAATTGCCAACCCTACTGGATCTTGATCTAAAGGGGCATCGAGTTTGAACTTTGGTCGACCCAAATGGATGGGTTTATTTTAGGACCAAAATTTTTGTTGTCTGATGGCCGAATCAAGATCGTGGTTTCAATTTGATGACTTAACAACAAATATGACCCGAGATAGACCTGAATTGCATGTTATAATCGAGTGTGCCTAGGTAGACCTAGCACTTCGGATAACGAGACAACTTGCTAAGCAATACATAACTTGTCAAAATAAATAGCACATAAGATTAGATATTTAGGAGTAAAAGAAATCATCAAACCATAGCTAAAAAACATTGGCAAATATAGATAAATCCAATCTCTAAGATAAACATTGGCAATGTAAACATAACATAACCACTTTAAGTGAAACATTTCATAACACAAAATTGTAAATCCAATCTCAAACAAGCTTGTAAGATTTGTCCAAATAAACTCGGGGGAACGAGAGAAAAACTAATCAAGGGCAACAGAAAGAAACTAGTTCGGGATGCTAAAAACATAATAATCTATCACTTCATTCATCGTTGCCAAGGATGGTTCCCTTGTCGCTAACATAGATACCGTCAAGAAACTTCCTGATATCCTTGTTCTTAACATGACATTTCTGAAACAAACAAAAACAAAATGATGAGTTATCGGGAATGGCATAGCAGTTATGATTGTGCAGGTGATTAGATCAAAAGCAAAAAAAAGATATGATACCTGGTTGATAAGGGCAGCAGATCGGGAAACAAGCTCGATGTCACTTCCGTCCAAAACAAGCTCGTCCTTTACTTTCTCGGACCGGAGAATGGTGACGCCGTCAAGCATATCAACCTTCCTCACCTGATTCAAAACAAAGAGTTCATTAAAAAAAAATTATGAAACAATACAAGCACAGTCCACAATGACATTCTGATTTCAACAAGCAAAAATTAAATATATGTCCATTACTTCATTATAGGCCGTTTACAGAAGAAGGCGAAAGCGCAAAAAAACTCGAATAACTGAGTAAAAATCAGTGTGCAATGAAATGACAGGTATCATTTTTAGACTAAGCATCTAACTCATTTGACTCAACAAACAACAAATAATTGAGTAAAAATAAGTTGACTCACCAAAAATTATACACCAACACACACAAGATGTGTAAAGCTCAACACAAAATAGGTTGGTACAGCAATCATTGTAAAGAAGTTGTGTGCAGAATTATAGTACAAAATGTTTCTACTCATACAAGAACAGTTCAGACACAATGAGATCAAACATTTACTTGATTGTTACTGCACAATGTAACATACACAACACACCAAATTTCAGAATGAAGCATAATTATCTATAGAGATTAATATTAGACAACAAAGACTTGTATCAAGATTCTAATAATAACTCAAACAAGGGCCATAATTTCATGTTATAACACAAAACACAAACATTTATGCCCATATTCCATATCAGAGGAAACCAATGCATTGTTCAAGTTTAAGCAAGGAACAAATCCAATAACTAATGAATATACTACACAAAATAGACAAGGTGCACATCAACCAAAATACCAGTAAATGATCATCAAATCATGCCCAATTAATCACAACACAAATCAGCAAAAGCTTAGCAATGACCAAACCAAACACAATACTCAAAAGTAACCATAAATTTAGCAAGTACCAGCTGACCAAAGTTGGATTATGGCAGACACACTAAAATCCAAAACCATCAGTAAATGTTAACCAAAACAACCTAGTTAACCACAGCAAAATTAAGCTAAATCCAAGCAAAACAATTGTGTCCAAATCAAACTAAAACCAATCAATCTCTGCGCAAATCAGCAAAACCCAAGCAACGCAACATTCAAACACAATACTCAGAAGAAACCATTAAATTTTGCAACTATCAGCACACGAATTTCAACAATCCATAAACAAATCAACAGACACAATACATGAAACAGCCAAATCAGAAAAACATTAAAAAAAACAGTCATATGCAAAGCAATAACTAAACTATCGACAAAAACCTTAAAATAACAAATAAAAAAAATTAATGTTTCACCTTCTTCTCGCCGAGGAAATTCCTGATCTCGATCGACCTGTTGCCGTTGGTGATGCTAGCATTGATCGGAAAATGAGCGTACACAAACCTCATCTTGTAGCGGTATCCCTTGGTGACTCCGGTGATGAGATTCTCGACGTGGCTGAGGGCGGTGCGGATGGCGGCGGAGGTCTTGCGGGTTCCGAACCAGGCCTCGATTCTGAGCTTGCGGCTGCCGGTCTCCTCGTCCTTGATGAGCTGAAAGTCGAGGTTCAAGTGCTTGAAGTTCCTCACCAGCTTCCCTCTCGGGCCCTCCACTTCGATGACCTTGGCGTTGACCTTGATCTTGACCCCGTCGGGGATGTCCATTGTCTCCGACGACAAAATGGTCTTCATCTTCCTCTCCGACGGTGAGTTCTGGCTCTGGTTCTGGTTCGGCTCTGAGGTTGAGAACTGAGAGAGGCACTTCCAAAACCCTAGAAAATGATGTGTTTATATATATGTGAAAAACCTAGAAGATCCAATTGGGTTGATTTGGTGGAGCCCTAGGGGCTTAATGGGCCTAAAATCTAAAAGGGCTTTTGGGCTTGTAATAGTGGGCCTTAACTATAGATGGGCTTTTGGGCTTGGAATTTTGGGCCTTCAATGGGCCTTTGTGATAATAGCTTTAGAATATTGCATTGAATATAGTATATTCACACAACAAAGCAATACATGTGATAAGGAGATCAAGTATCAAGTGAATGAACATTAAAGAGGGCGGTTAATCAGTTCGAGCTGACAATTTAAATCCGAATTTGTGAATTTGCATTCAATGGAACTAATCGTTTCCTTAGTCTGTTTTAGGTCGAATGTTTCTCGATAAATTTCACGACATGTGAAACAAATTTGTATGAAATCTATGTATTTTTCACATCACAACCCTAACAACTTTTATTTTTGTTCATGCCAAATTTGAGTTAAGTCTCTTTTTTTTTCCTATAGTTAAAGTGTGAAACATGAATTCATTTGTGTATTTTATTTTTCCACTCATTTGTGCAACAACAAATTAATGGACCCAACATAGAGAGGAAAAAAGGTGTTAAAGATGAAGAAATATCATATTTTAATTCAATAAATTAAAACTAAAATACGACTCCTCAAACTTTTGTGAAATCGCAAGAAATATCTTATCATGCCAATTAAAGGTGTGAATGGAAAAGCCAGACCATTACCAAACTGAAAAATGAGTTCGTGTTTGTTAAGATTGTCATATCGGGTTTTGTATGAAAATGTGTTAGTTTTCCAAATCTGGCTCACATTTCTTTAAAGATCACTCAACTTGACTGAGATCTGGTCCATTTACGTTATTAGAATCCACAAGTTTGTGGGTTGGGTTTTGAGTGCCCACGAATAGGGCGTCAAATTGTCGGCTAGAAGCATGTGGTGAAATACGAAGACGGTGCAGATAACAGTTCACTATCTATATTAGAACACACATATACTAGCACATGGTGAAATGAATAATACAATATCTATAACATAACAAAAGATAACACTAAACAACAAGAAATCAAACAAAATGATCTGATTGTTAACGTGACAACAACCCATATTAGAACTTATGCCGATGAAACTAAATGCTACTCATGGATAAAACACGTTAAAAACCAACAAAAATTATATGTGCACCACTCAATTAACTCCATTAAAATTAACAGATCGTAATAGACAGCGAGAATAACAAAACTAGCACTCATTTTAATGCAGAAACGATAGTGCATAGTATACATAGAATTCATCAACTTTTCATGATACATGGAATAATGGCCGGTCACCACTATTCACAACTTTCGGCTAAGAAAAAGAGGGTAAAAAGAACAAAATTCTTTGGGCACAATAATGTCCCACCAAACTAATAGATTAGTAGGAACAATATGGTGATGTGAAATAATAATTGTGAAATGTTTTGTACAAGAATTATAATACACTTTTTTGTGAAATAAAAAAAAATAAAGTTTTAAAATTGAAACAAACAAAAAAGAATGTAAGAATCCTTTAAATATATAACCAACAACTCATAGACCAAGTGATCTACGCATCATTTAGGTGCCGCAGTGTCTCGGGTTCGAATTATCGTGGACATTGCTAGTATCCTAGTTTGGATTTAGTGATAGACAAGATATGAATAAATATTATGTATATATTTCTTAAGTGCACTCTCAAAACTCGCAATTGAGTTGGGCGAGATTTGGACCATTATTCTGTTGAGATTGCACCAAGTTTGTAACAATTTGTCAACCATGCACCAATAAGAGTAGTGTAGTTAGAAGTAGAAAGGGAAACACCTGAATTATGAAGACTAACTATTAAAGCATGAAGGCTTGAACGATATAATTAACTTAAAGAATTTTAGTTGCGATCCTCAACATATAGAGAAGACGAAGAGGATGACGCAAATAAGAGGTTGCACTTTCGAGAATGAAGGTCACCATGGGTGGAATTTGAGATAGATGAATATGATAAGGATGGGCAAGAGTGAAAACCGAATCAGAGAAACTCAACAATTGAAAATTTTATTGTGCATATGCAGTGTATATATACACTTTACCAACTGATTGAACTTCATGTAGTGCGTGCATGAGAAACGAAAAATGTCTAGGTTTGAATGTTTCAGACAAGTTATTTGTCATCTCTATGAATACATATGGAGAACTCATAGTTAGGGGTAAAAGATAGGTTGACTAGTAAAGTCAAGTTTGATAAATTGTGGGCCACTCGTTTGTATAGTAGGTTGTTCATATTTGGACCACCGATTCAACATGTCTAGCAAGACAGATTAAACGGGCTCAAATATGAGATGGGTAGAGCGGTTCACGATTTTGTTCGCACGACCCTAACTAAATTTTGTAATACGCAATTAATTACTAATATAATTAATATTTTTTTCAACAATGTTTATAACTCCATAAAAGTATTGAACATATACTTTCAAACACTAAAAAAATATTTAAACATATATATAAAAAAAGTGAAAAGTCATTACTCTACAAAGCATCTTTCACTTTTTAAAAAAATAAAATACAAGAATATTATTGCCATGCAATATTAGAATAAACAAAAAGAGGGATTAGAAAAAAATAAATAAATAAACAAAAAGAGGACAAGATCCTCTACGACAGTGACGCGAACATTATCGTGCTAAACGCAGACGTGTCGCCCATCCACCGCCGAACGCGCAACGGTCAAGATTTGGCACGAAAAAAGCGGGAAAAGAAATAAAAAAATAAATAATAATAACTGCCAGCGTGTCCGATCCCGAGTCGACTCAGCGACTCGTATATATAATTAGGAGGGGACGCGAAAAGACAACAGAAATGAGATTGTTCGTTACAATCGCTCGACGCTGTGTTCACGTTGCTGGTGGTTCCGGTGGTTGCTCCGGCGGTGGTTCCGGCGGCGCCGTTGCATTTTAGGGCGGTGGTTGTATTCATATACCGATTTGCCATTACCCATTTTCCCAAACATCCTCCTCTGTTCTCTCTCAGGCTCCTCTGTTTTTCACTTTTTTCCCTCTTTTTTTGGATTTTCTCGGGGCTGTTGGAGGCCGAGAAAGTGAAGGAAAATGAGGACGACGACGAAGACGCAGAGGACGAGAACGAAGGGGAGGATTTCGAGAATCGGGAGCTATGCGATAGCGTCATCGATTAGGAACCTACACCAGCCTTGCATTACGTGTACCACCTTCAACATTTTGGCTCCAATCTACAAGCGCCTCGATGATCAGGTCTTGTTTTTGGATTTGATTGATTTTCTTTTTTCTGGTTGATTTGTGAAATGGGTATTGGAGAAAATGTGAAATTTGATTCTTTTGTTGTTGTGGATTTTAGGATCCGAAACTGCGAGAGAGTGATTATAGGGCGTATTGGTTGGCGAGGAACCACAAGATTTTGGATTGTTTGTTGAATGAGAGATCTTCTATAATTTGCCTTCAGGTTTGTATTGATTTTTTTATTGTGAAATGAATAGGAATTAGAAAATAAAGTGTTGAAACCTTATGTGCTTTTGTGTTGTTCAAAATATAAGTTATAGCTAATGTACATGTTTTAGTGTTGGTTGCTGACATTTACAAATCCGTCAAGCGATTTCTTTGATTTGGATTATTCATGGTTTGATTTCATGCAACTTTTCGAGATGAGTTTTGATCTTTGCGTGCCTTTGTATTGTTCAAAAGTATGAGTTATAGCGACTATGCTTACTTTTAATATTGGTCAATGACATTTACAAATCCCTCCAACGACTTCTTCAATTCGGTTTAATTCATGTTTTGATTTCATGCAACTTTTTATTGAAAAAATGTATGTTTATTGCCCAATTGTGTCATTTTTCTGTTTTAGATATCTTGAGGATCATAGTTTCTAAAACAGTTATAGGGTGGAAAAAGATTTAACTCAGATTAAAGAACCTATATATGTAAAAATATATATTTATATTGTTTGTGTATTTGTTTGGTGGTTTTGGATTGGAGCAGGAGTTTTGGGTTGGAAATGAAGAGCTCGTGAGGTTGTATGATAAGAGACTTGGTGATGCTGGTTATATCAAATTTCAGCTCGAAAGGACCAACAACCGTGGAGATGGTATGATCTTTCATTTATTTTTTATATTGCTAACTTTTTTTAGTAATGCTTCGTTGAATCTCAATTATGATTTTGATGATTTATTAAGGTCACATGTTATGTACATAACCCAGGCCACCATTTACTGATTTGGCGAAAGAGAGAGCATCATAAACATTGGGTTGTCAGTGTTTGAATTAAATGTCATTTTTCAGTTTTTAATGGTGTGTGTGGGTAAGGAAACAGAAAAAAAAAGTAGTTATGAGGGTAGGAGAGAATTTATTATTTTTTCATGCAAAATTTGTGGATCTACTTTTTGATCTATACGTTTATTTTATTCTTCATTGTTGTATGCAAGTGCTGGTGTTTTCCTGATTGATACCACTCCCTCGTTCCCAAAATGAGTGTCCACTTTTCTAAGTTTTGCAAAAATTAAGTATAAGTTCGTTAGAATGAGACATTTCCCTTTGTACCCCATTGTTACGCATAACTAACCAACAAAAGAGGATATTGGGCACTCGTTTTGGGACTGAAGGAGTATATCATTGCCATTTTCTTTGTGTGTTCTTATTCCTACAAGCTTAAGGTGCTTATGTTGGAATCAACAGGTCTGTTGATTGCTGTCCATAAGGACTACTTCAGAGTCGTTGACTATAGAGAATTGCACTTCAACGACTTTGGAGATCGAGTTGCTCAGTTGCTACACGTAGAATTAATTGCTCCCTTTTCAAAATGTCGAAGCAACAATGTTCGCCAAGAAATTATCATTGTCAACACCCACTTGTTGTTTCCACATGATTCTAGTCTCTGTTTAGTGAGACTGCAACAGGTACGGTTATGTGATTACGGGAATGTTTCATAATTTTTCTTTTGTTCCTCCATTCACGAGTTTAAAATTGACTTCTGTACTATATATGCGTGTTTTGCAATAGGTCTACAAAATCTTGCAACATGTCGAATCTTACCAAAACGAAAACAAGCTTAACCCCTTGCCAATACTACTATGTGGGTAAGTTGTAACTTTTCTCTTGTTTTGAGTGTTTGCTTTCAAGATATTGAGGTAGGGTTTGGATTAATTTTTTGTTCGGGAATAGGAATAATAATCGGAATGAGAATGAGATTCTCTCTGTTCATGTTTTGATAAGGGTTATATTTTTTGTGCCCCTAGACTGTTGAAAAGTATGAATTTTTTTAGTTTTTATATTTCATGCAACAATCTGAGAGAAATGTTGGGTGACTTTAAAGACTATTTTTCAAAATTTCCAATAGTACAAGGAGTTGCAGAAAGATTTAACCCTTACGTGGAAATGGCTCTGACGCTGCCTGAATTCTGTACTTCTTGCAGTGATTGGAATGGAACCAAACGCGGGCATGTATACAAGTTCTTGAGGTCACAAGGTTTTGTATCATCATATGATACTGCTCATCAGTACACCGACGCAGATGCACACAAGGTCACTATCTTAATTTCTTGCTAGGAATTTCATTTTATTGTCTATGATTGAGGCCAATGATTTTCTCATGTTTTTTGTTTTTTTTCCATGTAGTGGGTCAGCCATCGTAATCATCGAGGGGACATATGTGGTGTGGATTTCATATGGCTTCTTAACCCAAATGCGTACAGAAAACTTTTAAAAACAAGTTGGACTGAAGCTGCATTTGGCATGTTCAAGGTCAGAAATATATGTTCTCTACCTCATAATCTCTTCTCGTTTTCCTGTAACAAAACTTAATACACACAATATTTAGCATAATCATGTGCGTTTCTGGTCATGAACATGAGATGATATGAACCTTCTCTAGTTTGATTGTGATAGCTCAAATTCTTGTAAGAGTTAGTTCTTATCCTAACTTCTTCTTCTTCTTCTTTTTCTCAAAAACCTTTAATCTTAACTTTTTTAATGTGCTAAACTCAGGATTGGGCGAAATCATAGTTTCACACTCCTATAAAGATTCTAGCACTTAATAATTCGAAGGAAAATTAAAATATTCCATGATAGAATCCGGATTTTTTTTGAAGTTTTTGACCTCAAAATCTTTAAAAGGTGTGAAATTACTATTTGCTTGGTTCAGGGTTTTAAAAAATGGAAAATCAGGATATGATCTGAAATTAGAAAAAATATATGATAGTATAAAGGGAGCAGAAACATTTTATGCTGAACAATGTTTCCAAGCTTCTTATATTTGGTCTTTCAATTTTTTTTTATCATTATCTCACGTAATGCTGTCAAGAACCAACTTCCGTTTTTTACTATTCAAAAAACGAGATATGATCCTACTATCATGTTTCTCGGTGACTCTAGCTGACAGTGGAATTTTCTCATTTCTAGGACATTTTACGAAGAGCTTCGTTGACAGAAGAGGATGCATTTGCTTTTCTGAAGTCTGATAACCAATGTGATTCTATTACCTACTCAGATTTTTATAAAGCACTTCACCAGGTGTGTTTAATACTTTCATTTGTTTCTCTTTCTTTGTTTTAATAACTCATGCAAATACTAATCTACAAATGTTTTGTCGTTCTTCAGCTAAATTTGACAGGCCATAGCTATGGACTCAGTGACGAGGAGATTAAAGAGTTGTGGGTTCAAGCTGATGTAGATGGTGACGGTTTTCTTGATTACAAAGAATTTAAGGTAAATTATATCTTCTAAAGTTCTTATCTTTTGCTCAATCTGGCAGTGTCGGGTAAGGTATTTGATCACATGGAATTCAATACAGAATCTCCCTAGGCTCTTTGGTGATAAAGATAAGAGTTTGGTTCAATGAGGGAAATAGAATCATTGTCAGGAAGTCGTAGAAACCATTCTCATGACCAAAAAATCGCAATTCAAATATGAACATTGAGAATCTCATTTCGATTCCGATTCTTGATTCCAATTACTGAATAGATTACTATAATTCAGTCACTACCATAGACAGTATTAAAGTTTTGTAATAATGACAATGCAGCAACAAATATGGAACCCTACTTGGTCCGAGAAAAAAGATGCACGGGACAGTGTTAGTGAGGGCAGAAAGGAGCAAACCATCGGATTCAGCGTAGAGAACGCAGTTCTCTTCCCTCCCGAAGTGGAAAAGGGAAGATGGCCGGAAGACTATTCTCTATCTGATCACGCTCGTCTCACTGTGGTGCTTTCGCCAATAAGCATGCCATGCCCTCAACTGATATCCTCAAGAGCAACATAACACAAGCCGGTTGGACACAAAAGATCAATGAAAAGCTCAAGAGCACGAGAAATGGGGTTTTTTTTGTGAGATGATCCCGAAAATGTCAGCTTTCGGAGATTTTTGGCCAAGAAAGAAACTCGGGTCTATAGAAGACATTTTGTAATGGGTCAATGGTTCCGATATCCTTCTTCTATCAAACTCCTCAGAAGGGCGATGAAAATAGAAAATGAGCCCTATGACACGGAAGCTGTTGGTATTTGGATTATCTAATTCTCGTGCTCGTGGCAATTATACAAAAGGTACCATTTACGATCTCCCATTACTCTTTCGTGTTTCGGGTTCATTTTGTTTTTGCCACGTAAATGGAAAAAAAAGGGGATAGAGAGAAATATAAAGATAGAACAAAAAGATTCACAGTCTGTATAGTTGTGGATACATACAATGAATATGTAGCTTTGGTAGCAATCACCTTTTTGTAGCTTGGAATTGAAATTGTGTACATATTCTTGAGAAAAAATTATGAGAAATTTACACAATGACACGTAAAGTTAACGTTGGTTGGCATATAATCTGTGATCGTACTATGATAGTTTCATGAACAAATCTTGTTCTGGTTTTTGTTTAATAGTTAAAATGTTTAGAGTTTGTTTCATATGAACTGAATTTGAAGGCTTTTTTTAAGGTTATGTTTAGAGTTGAAAGGTGAATTTGAAGGCTCTTCTTAAGGTTATGTTTAGAGTTGAAAGGTGACAATTTTGTAAATAAATGAATTGTAATAGTACAGTGGCATTTTTGGAAATAAGTGGTGTTAGCTACTAAGACTTAGCTAAGGACGTTGCAAATTAACATTCATATTTGCTCGTGTCCATATCCGAAATCTTCGTATTTTAGTTGCGTCTCATACTCTCAGCTGATGCTGACAATTTAAGTCATGATACGTAAACCCAACACTGAGTTTAAAAAAAACTTGAGATAAGGTTAACTGAATTTGTGTCAACATTTGTATATTAATAGAGTCGTGTTCGGGTCAGTTCTAGTCTCAGCGAATTATTGCTTGGTGGAGGCAAATATTCTCAATCTTTATTGCTTTTGAAGGTTTGTGCACTAAAAATTAAGGGGTAATTACAGTTTCCACCCTTATGGTAATGTCCATTTTCACTTGGGGCTCTTATGGTTTGTTTTCATACTTTTGGCTACCCTATGGTTTGCAAATGTTGTTCCGTTAGTTAGATTTGACGAAAAATGACATTTTTTAAGCATGTGCCCAGCACATGATCAATTTTTGTTTGAAAACCCAAAAATGCCCTTGACTTTACCCTTCTTCTTCAACCTAAGCTCGCCGGAAAA
>JAYMSZ010002260.1:0-12354 GCA_036897665.1 Pelargonium citronellum
CATCACTAGCCTGACCCGTTCATACTAGGTCTAGTCCAGCAAAAGTGGCTTAGTAAGCATACCTGCATTTTTTGGCTAGACTCATTGACCCATTTTGTCGATTTTAACCTAAGATTTTTTCCCCCCAAATTGCTGTTAAGTCTACAAAATGTCATCTTGTCAAGGTTAGGAGAAGTTGTTGCAATGTGAAATCAACCTTTGTATGGTTCCAAATTTGGCACATTGGAAATTATGTAATAGACTGCTGAAGAACCAATGTTTATGCATATTTTTGCTACTAACTATACTTTCTAATCTCATCTTCTTAGTCATTTAGACAAATGCTGTTTACGTACTATTACTCGAGCAAAAATAATAATTTGATTTAACTTTCCCTCGCAGCCACATCCATGTGATGTTTATCGCAACCACTTCATACGTTATTTGCATCGTGAGTATCATTATGATGTACATTTGGTACGCGCCAGAGCCGTCTTGCCTTCTCAACATTTTCTTCATCACTTGGACGCTTGTGCTCCTCCAACTCATGACCAGTGCTTCTCTCCACCCGAAAGTAAGTTTTAGCCTTTGAATGCCTTCGGTTCACTCATATTCAAACAAAATTTGACGTCGGCTTTATTTCCCCTCTGGAAATAGGTAAATGCCGGGTTCTTGACTCCGGGGCTCATGGGGCTTTATGTTGTATTCATATGTTGGTGTGCCATTAGAAGGTATGGTTTCTATGCTTTTGTTGTTGTATAACCTATGCATTATGTTATTACATTGCTCTTGAGAATTTTCCTTGGAACCTATATATGCGAATTGTTGTGAATCGATGAAATTCTCTTTTCAGTTTTGTAAAATCGGGTTCATTGATCAGTTTATTAATTCCGGAATACATTGCATTCACAGTGAACCGGCAGGAGGGAGCTGCAACTTGAAGATGGAAGCTGGAAATAAAACCGACTGGCTTTCCATAATAGTAGTGTTTCGATCTTCCAAAACTCTTACTGGTTGTCAGTTTAATTTTTTATAGAAGTAATTGAAATTAAAAATTACTAACATGCTTAGTTTTCTAAGAATTCAATTAAAAATAATCAAGAGCTTCGAATTTCTTCTGTCTTTGTACGAAGAATGCTGAAATCGGAGTCTTGTCTTAGGTTTTAATATACGCTTACTCTAAAATCACCATTTTCAATACTTCCCAAATCTTTTAAAACAGGAAGCGGATTGGTTCATGTGAGTCCATACATGTGTTTTCACATGTGAGATGATGTGGCGTCCGATTTGACCTTTATATTTGACCGGATTTCCTTATTTTGTAAGGGAAGTCCTTTGTATATTATTATTTCAGCCACACAAGAAAAACATACAAAAAAAAAAAGTATATTGTGCAAAGACAATATGTAGTAAAACATTTGCACTGGTTCACGTGGAAAAATCGTTTTCCTTTGAAATATACATTTCACGAGTAACCAGTGTATTTTGGTAGCTTCTACGAGCATATTACTGATGATGACATATCGTTTTTGTGTCCCCAGAGCTTTATCGTGGCGCTACTTGCAATAGTCATCGCAACATTTTCAACGGGAATTGATTCACAATGCTTTCAGGTTTGTCGAACCAATCAGCATGACTTTTTTGTTCTTTATCAGTTTCCATGGAAATGTATCTGACATAAACAGCAGTTCAGGAAAAAGGACTCCCTGGCCGAAGATGATGTGCCCTACGGTTATGGATTCTTCCATTTTGTTTTCGCCACGGGAGCTATGTACTTTGCGATGCTACTGATCAGTTGGAACACTAATCATACCATGAGAAAGTATGTTCCCTTCCATTACTAGAAAACTTCTAAATTTTCCCAAAAACTTACATTTTGATAGTTATGAAATCCCGTCATACCATTTTTTTAATAGGCGACTATAAATACGAGGATCGGGGTCAGTGATATGACCTTATTCTTTATAAGTTTGCAGTTGATTGTATAAGTTTTAGAAGAAGAAAAGTCGAGCATGCTGAATTTTGTTGGTTGGCTCGACGGTTTTAGTACATTTCATCAGATTCTGGGTAGGAAATGAATTTCAAACAGTAATAACGAGATTGAACCATAGAGGATTAATATTGATTATATTAAATTTGATCTAAGAGCATAACTCAATTGTCGGTATTTATATGAGATTGCTATAACCTTTGCAGATGGACAATCGACGTTGGTTGGACCAGCACTTGGGTGAGAATAGTGAACGAATGGCTGGCCGTCTGCATTTACTGTGAGTTCTCTCCTATTAGGAACCAGAAATAGCATTTTTGGGTTATTTTTCAGGTCGGGTTGAGTTTACTATGAAACATATGTGGGTTGGGTGACCATCTCCATGTGTGACCATAATCGTTTTTAAAAACTAACACATCACAATGATTTTCGCAGTATGGATGCTGGTGGCTCCAATTGTATGGAAAAGCAGACAAGCGGCAGAAACTTGAAGATTCAAGTCTGAAATTTTTTACCGATAAAAAAAGAGCGATATATAAAACATGTCCTTCGGCGTACGAAAATCTGAATATATCTATTGAGAAATGCATCTTAGTAAAGCTGTAAATATACTGCTGAAAGGAATGTGATATGTATCAATCTTACTACAGCACAAGTTTATTAACAATTATGTTACAATATAAAGATAATCTGAACATTCGATAATATTAGCTTACAAACCGTACCCTCCAATGTAATGTTGGAATGTTGAACTTTACGCAGGCTTGAGGAGATTGCAAAATCAGCTAAATCAAAGAATAATAATGACAATGATAAAGAAGGAACTATATGAGCAGCCCCGAGCAACATAGATTGCACAATGGAACACGACAAATATGAATATCACACCAAAGCTACATAAAAATTACCCTATCTTTCTCTTTCCCTCGTCGGACATAAACTATGGTTTCGTGGCCAATGTGAGTATCGGACTGATGATCAAGGGATGAGTGGAGTGTACCATTCATTTGGATGGATCTTCAGTGTCGAAGTGCGAAAAAGAAACCAAAACTTCCCACCGGCAATTTGACAGGGATCAACGAGATGTGGCATACTAACTCAAAACAGGTCAGAAAGGCTTTGATCTTTGTAGTTAACCAAACGGGTTTCCACCAACAGAAGCGTATGGATTTGGGGCAGCGGGTGCCGAATATCTACCAGCCATTTGCTGGTCTGGATTCATGGAAGCAAAAGAAGCGCCTTCGCTTACGAAGTTACCGAGTCCTTGAGGCCTGAAAACAAAATTTTATCATACTGAGCATTAAATCTTCTTTAGTAAGGAAGTTTGTAAAACCGGTGATGAAGCAACAAAACTAGGGTTCAAAACCATTTTACTAGATTGAACAAGTGATCTGGAGACCTAGCAAGTTCACTGATAAGGGTGAAAAAATAAAATTAGGACAGGATAGGCTAGAATCGGAGTGTGATTCTCATTGGTCATGTTTGAATTATGGTTTTTTTATTCCCATTCCAAAAACAAACAAACAAAAATCCAAACGCTACCTAAATGGCTAAATGCTTGAACATATCCGGATTTTAACCTGATCCTACTACTTCGGGTCCTTCCTTTCTCCCATAATAACGAAAATGCAGAAGAAAGATGGTTTTTCTTTCATCTTTCTATATCTTCAAACCAAAACTAATTCAGTCTGAACCATTTAAAGAAAAGGTAAGTTACCTGGAAGGCAGCATGTTAGTAGGTAATTGTTGTCCCATGTACGGCGCTGAAGTTTTTCAGAAATAAATCAGCAAATGTCGAGATCAAACACAGCAAGCAGCCAAGCATCAAGAAGCATCATAATAAAGTGTACGAAAAAAACGTACTTGGAGGTATTGCTGATGCATAAGGTTGTGCTTGAGGAGTCATTACTGATGCATATGGCTGCGGCTGGATCCAAGTTGGGGAAGGAGCGCCTGTGCGGTGTACGCTTGAAGGAGGTGCCAGATTTGGTAGAGCACCTTGCATGGATGCCATGGAGGGAAACTGCAACACAAACATAATTTATCAGGAATCATCTTCACAAGCTCTAAAGTTAATGAATCTGTTTTATGCAAAACATTGGATTTGATTCAAATCCAAAATTTCGAATGAAATCCAAGAATCCAAACGGAGCATAAATTCACTTACTGCAGGAGCTTGGACTGGCGGTGATTCATTGCCAACATCAAATGGATTTGTAGATTGTGATAACTGGGTATAAGTTGGCAAGGGCTGTAAAATTCAAACATGAGACTTCGTAAATAGTTGAGTGAAACAAAGTCAGCTCAGTTATATAGTTATGTCTAATACGAGTAAGACCTACCGCTCCAGTATTATATTGCATGTTGAACCCCATGCCATGTGGTGGACCAGCTTGCCACCCTGGAACTGGCGCAGACATGGAAGAATAGTTTAAAGAAAAAAGATCCTGCAGACAATTTGGGATTAACTATAAGATACATATTTAAAAGGCATATTATGATACATGTTATACATGAAGTCCCATTACCTCAGGCAATACTTGTCTTTCACTCGATTTTACTTCCAAGGGAGTTTGTGATGCAATACCAGAAGTGAGCTCCTGGGCCGGATTTGATACTGCTGGAGATGCTTGTGCAGCTGGAGTGCTTAAATAAGCCCCTTGAGCATTTGGAGGAGACAAATTCCATGGCTATCAAATATAACCAAGTGACGAAGTAAAAAAATAGCACATCAAAACAAACAAACAACAACCAAAAAAGCCATTTTCCGAACAATGTCATTATGTCGGTCAACTACGTGAATCTATTAGCAAAACTCTTTGGGATCTTCTCCTCGTATTCTCTTCCTCCACTCTATACTAATCTAATGCTAACTCCTTAGCTAGGCCAAGTGCTCTACTTCTTTCCATGTTAGGTTAGGTCTACACCTACCACCTATCAATTTTCCCAACTGAATTCTCTCGTCTTTCCTCACGGGATCACTAGTCTCTCTATGTTCCACAAGATCAAACAATCTTAAATTTTTCTCCCGCATCTTATCACCAAATGAAGCTATAGGTGGTAATTCGGATTTGTTCGGGTTCAGATTCCAAAAGAGGTTCAAATCTGTTCGGATCGGATTTCGTAGTGTAAAACGTGTGGATTTGTGCAGATTAGCCCAATACGACCCATATTTCTATAGGATATATCTGATCTGATCCAAAAAAAAAAAGTGATTAGATTGGATTTTTATATGTCCGCGGGTCGGATCTACTCTCAAATAGAGTCATTTTTTAATTTTCTCTTCCTAGTGTTACCACACATCCACCTCAACATTCTCATTTTTGCTACCCCCGTTCTATGGTTTTGCAGTCTCTCTAGAGCCCAAAATTCAGTGTCATATAACAAAATATAAAAATAAAAGATGAAAACAAAACACCATAAGGGCTAACCTGATTGCTTGAAGCTCCACCAAATGGTGTAAAACTAGACTGAATACCACCTGTTGGGAACATAGAAGGTTGCTGCAAGCTAGACCATTGACCACCATTTGCGGGCAACATTTCCATCAATCCAGGGATAGCTGCAGAGGTGCCACTTGGAGGAAACGTTGACAAGCTGCTATTAGGAGGAGCAACTACTGAAGCACCAGCACTAAAGGGCAGTGTGTGCCCTGTGGGACCAACAGTTGCATCACCACCAACTGATAGCAGATCGTTGACTACGGGTCCGGCTGTCTGAGAACCAATACCACTTGTTCCTGACAAATGACCGGGTATAGATGCTGGAACTGATAATTCCGATAGTACGGAATCCAGTGGATTTGAAGGAGCTGGTGTCACTTTGGCCTCAGGGGCAAAGTCAAAAGATGCCCAATTATTATCATTGGGTGAATTTGTAGGTATTGCAGCAGATTGTGTTACAGCAGGTTGTTGTGTTTGAGGAGCTGCTGCTGGAGGCTCAGGATCAGCATCAAAATCAATCAAACTTCCAGAACTCCCCCATTTATTTTCTGCTGGATTCCCATTGGTGGATCCCAAGCTACTGGAAGAAGCAGTTCTCTGCATTTAATGTAATGTGATAAATATGTTTCGTTCATTGTTTACTTCAACATTTTATTACAAATGGAAAGAAAATAAAAGAATGAGAATAATCCAAAGAAATAACATAATACAGTAGAGTTCTGGATCAAGAGAGTTCGAGCAGTAATTTTGATGTGAAGCACATAATTCTAGAACATGTTAAGCAACATTGGGTAGCATTTATTATTGGAATGAGATGGGTATCTAATGAGGCGCGGAACAGAGAGCAAGAACGGTGCACAATGATTATTAGAAGCAAACCCAATTTCCTTTATTAATACAAGCCACTCCAACTGCCAATAAGAAAAAGTACTCATCTAGTCAACTCCTGAAGTAAATATCTGAAACTACTGAGCTACCACAATCCCAGTGCTTATGACTTAGCCCAATTTCATATGGGATCGTAATTAAACTAATCTGAGATATGGAGACAGGACTTGAAAGAGAGATGTAGGTGTGATCAGTAGGATGGTTCGAGCAAATATAATAACAAAAATGACAACTTAATTTCACAGAAGCTTTACCTGTGTGTGTGCAGAGCCATCGGCAGTCCTGCCACCATTGGCCTTTGGAGGTTCACTTATACGAAGAGGCACTATGTTATCCCCCAAAATCTCTCTAACGGGCCGTACCATAGGGGGGCTGGATGTATCCAGATCTTTTGGTCGATCAGGTGATCTGCCTTCGAGCTTTGCATCTCCATCAGATATTCTACGATCTTCTGATCTCCGTCCATTTCCAAATCTATCTTCTCGGCGCCAATCATTGACAACATCAGGACGAGCTGGACTTCTCTTGTCACCGTGCTGCCAACTTTCTTGATCATATCCAGGACTTCTTTCACCATAACTTCTTCCACCAGGACTTCTTTCACCATAACTTCTAGCACCAGGACTTCTTTCACCATAACTTCTGGCACCAGGACTAGACCTGTCACTGTAACGCCGCTCATAAGAATCCTCATAGGGTGGGCTTCGGGACCCTCCCTGATACGTATCTACTCTCCTGTTTTCATTGGAATCTTCCCTGTCACCCTAAATAATAATTTAAGAAGAGTTTTCAGGCAGATTCAAAGTCATCTACTCAATCCCTAAAGTAGTAAAAACAAAATACATTGCTTTGTAAAAATATTGTAAGAACAAGCAGTTTTGTATCTTTGGTAAAAATGAGACAGGATGAGGCACCTTACCATCTTTGCTCTTGGAGCAGGAGGTTTGTCATAGTTCCTTTCGCCGCTAAATCTTCTATCAACATAGACATGCTTTATAAAATCTCGAAGTCTCTCAATATTACTGGCAGCAAATGCAAGTCAGAGTGCAGTCATATGAAGATACATAAAAAAAGACATAATATATGATCAATAACCTGCTATCAGGGAATGAATGACGCTCTGAATCCCACTCTTTAAAATAGACTTCCTTAGCGCGCTGTGAACATGAGACAGGATAACATGAAACACATAGAGTAATGAAAAAGTTTTGAACATGTTAATGTGTATACCAACAACAGTCTACACTTTCTTCCTACAAAGCCTAATACGAATAATCCTTTTCAGCAATTGCAAAATTCGAGCATCTTTTCTCATTCAATGAAGGAGAGGTCCTTTAAGTAATTGACAAGTGTACCTTATTCCCCCCTTCTTGAAGAGAACTCACTTCTTGGGATGTAAACTTGGCCATAGATACTGATTTAACTCGATGAGTAAACTCCCGACTGGAAAAAGAAGAAGTAATTAATCCACACACTGCAAATATTCTCCCCTCCACTCTCGCATAAATAAGAGAGTTTTAAACTACTTCGCGTTATCAAATTTGACTGAATAGGGACAGCCGAAAAATATTGGTGGGTTAAAATGCTTTAGAAGATATTAGTACTTACTGAATTCCACTACAAGTTGTGCAGACGAATGTCCGGAAATTGGTGCAGACATATTGCGGTCCCTGTTTGGCAGAAACTAATTTAGCAACAATTACAGACTACATGTTTGTTATTTCCAATTATTGGAATACTAGCATTACTTAAACACCAAATTCTATTATGTACAACAACTTATGAACATTACTTAAAACCTGCAGAACCTATAATGCTTTTGTATAAATTGATAAACATAAGCACCAAATTGAGATGGTTCTGTCCTTAGATTCTATATATGTGACCATACAAGTAAAATAATGTAATTTTGAACGCATGAATAGAAAGAAATGCCAGACAAATTGATTTCTTTTCATATTTACCACTTTACAATTATGATACATGAATTCACTGAACTGGACAAAGTGTGGGTTGTAGCAAGCTTGTATGCACACAAGGCGATAACAATCATACAGGGCTTCTTTATTGGCTCATTGACTTAATTGTGATAGTTGATTCTACTTGTTCATTGTAGTTTAACTTTTACTGGCTACAACGAGACACCATGACAAACATAAGAACAAGAAAAGCAGTATAAAGCGTACCAGACTGTTACAATTAATGCATCTTCGATTCTCCGGAAGTTTGAGAAGACTCCGGATAATTCGTTCATTTTTTTCGTCCTCCTTCAGACGACTCGCCATATAGACTTCCTACCTCCAGTGAACACCTTGAAAGGACTAAAAATTATTCAAAGGGAGAAAACATGAAAACAATACACCAAACTCAACCAACTCAATCTCCTTTCTCAAAATGACATTCACCAAACAACATGATTCTTAACCATTCCCTTCCATATTTCTGTTCAAAATCAAACAAAGAGTAAAAACAAGAAAATACGAATCACGCAAGTCCTCAACTAAGCTACACTACACCATAGCTTCTCAAATCCTCACACATAACCAATATACCAAACTCAATCAGCTCAATCTCCTTTCTCCAAATGATATTAACTACCACCAAACAATACAGTCCTAACCATTCCCTTCCATTTTGCAGCTCAAAATCAAACAAGGACTAAAAAAGACAAGGAAATCCGAATTCACTAGCATGATTTCAAATAAAGGCAAGATCCTGGTAATTAACTCACTACATCATAGGTTCTCAAATCCTCACACATAATCAACATACCAAACTCAATCAGCTCAATCTCCTTTCTCCAAATGACATCAATTGTCACCAAACAATACACTTCCTAGCCATTCCCTTCCATTTTGCTGCTCAAAATCAAACAATGACCCCAAAAAAAAAATCTGAATTCACTAGTTTATTTCAAGAAAATGCAAGGTCCTGGTCCTCAACTATGCTACACAACACCATAGCTTCTCAAATCCTCACCCATAATCAAAGTACCAAACTCAATCTCCTTTGTCCAAATGACATCAATTGTCACCAAACAATACAACTCCTAGCCATTCCCTTCCATTTTGCTGCTCAAAATCAAACAATGACCCAAAATAAAATCTGAATTCACTAGTTTATTTCAAGAAAGTGGCAAGGTCCCGGTCCTCAACTATGCTACAATACACCATAGCTTCTCAATTCCTCACCCACAATCAATATACCAAGCTCAACCTCCTTTCTCTAATTGACATCAATTATACTAAACAATTCAATTCCAAACTGTTCCCTTCTGTTTTGCTGCTAAAAATCAATCACAAAAAACGCAAGGTCCTGGTCCTCAACTAAGCTACACTACACCATAGCTTCTAAAACCCTCACACATAATCAATATACCTAGCTCAATCTCTTTCTCCAAATGATATCAATTCTCACACAGCAACACAATTCCTAGTCATTCCCTTCTAATTTTCTGCTCAAAATCAAACAAGGACCAAAAAAAAGTCTGAATTCACTAGCATTATTTAAAATAAATAAACACAAGATCCTGATCCTCAACTAAGCTACACTGAACCATAGCTTCTCAAAACCACACACAGTCACACATAATCAATAAACCAAATTTAATCACCTCAATCTCCTTCCTACAAATGACATCAATCGTAACCAAACAACACAATTCCTAGCCATTCCCTTCCATTTGGCTGCTCAAAATCAACCAATGACAAAAAAGGAAGAAAAAAACGAATTCACTGGCTTTATTTCAAGAAAACTCAAGGTCCTTGATTAAGCTACATTACACCATTGCTTCTCAAATACTCACACATAATCAATATATCAAACTCAATCACTTCAATCTCCTTTCTCCAAATGACATCAACTATCACCAAACAATACAATTCACTTCCATTTTGCTGCTCAAAATCAAACAAGGGCCACAACAACAACACCAAAAACTAGATAATCCGAATTCACCAACATTATTTCAAAAAAAAAGCAAGGTCTAGTCCTCAAATCAATATACTAAGCTACATTACACCATAGCTTCTCAAATGCTAACACATAATCAATATACCTAGCTCAATCATGAGCTCAATCATCACCAAACAATACATTTCCTAACCATTCCCTTCCATTTTACTGCTCAAAATCAAACCAGAACAAAAAATAATCAAGAAAATACAAATTCACTACAAATTTCAAAGCACAGACAAGATCCTGATCCTCAACTAACTACACTACACTCTACACCATAGCCTCTCAACTCCTCACACATAATCGAAAACATAGAACCACAATCAGCAGCCAAACACAAGCACGAATCAAACAAGACGTTAATCAAATCAAACTTCAACTCCACAAAAACAACGGATCTGTAACAAACCACACTCACCGAAATCAACCAAAGCAGAACTAAAATTCGATTCGTGAGTCTGTTTGGATCCCTAGAAAACCGAAAACATAGTACTGACCTGAATTGACAGTGGACGCGAGTGTCAGAAAGTGACGATTGAGCCAAGAAGATCCAACAGCGAACCGATTGTATAGGTGTATGTATATATATATATATATATATTAACGGAAGTGACAGAGAGCTTGCAGATCTTTCCAATAGTTGTTGGTAGCTATGGCTTTTTGGACAGCTAAGAGAGCTTTTTACCAGTCTGCTTTTTTTTTTTTTTTGAAAGAGAGAAAGTGGGGTTTCTGTGTAAATATGTGAGAAATAGAGGGGTATTTTGGGGATATTTGACGGTGTTATAGGACACTGATAGATCGTCGCTGTCTTGTGCGGGCACGACATGGATCTGTTGTGCCGTTATTTTTTACGCTCTTTGTTGGCTTATGTGAAAATGTTATACTATGCAACTTGCTCTTTTGCTGTTTTAGGTGATTTTTTAATTAAAAATTTCGAATTATTATCAATAAAAAAATTAAATTAATTATATAGTTTTTAACTGACATATTTGTAAAATTAAATGTCACTGATTAAATAATTAATTTTTTTTCATATTGCGCTAATGGAATCGACAAAGAATTTAATGAAAAATAACCTCGAGCACCATTTTTTTTTTCAGTTTATACCATGAGGTATTTGAGCAGGTCCGTACACTCGCGGTTAGCATCTTTAAGTCGTTTTACCACATTCAAATTAATCATCATTCGAGAATTGTTCAAAATTAAAGTGTCCATCTCTCCCCATGAATACAAGTACCATTTTGGACGCATGAAATTGTTAGAAACCAAAATCGATTGTTATTAAAATATATTTTCGAAGGAGAGGAGATCCAAGTTGGGGTGGTTGTTCGGGATTGGTGGGATAATTTATGTGGGTCGATTTGAGTAGGATGAGACTTGTTGGTGAAAGGTTGTTTGGCACTTTCTTCTTTTTGTTAGCATCAAATTCTCTTATGTTAATCAAACTGTGAAACGAGTTGAGACTATGAAGTTTAATGTCTGAGCCCAAATTTGTTTGGGCCAAAATAATAAGTTTGACACTTCGCATACAAGTAGAGATTGTTGGTCCATATCAACACCAGAAGAAAAAGTAGGTGGCCCATGAACACAACAAAGAAATGAAATAAACAAAAGTGATAAATACCTAAAAAGTCCAATCAAAATTAATTCCATTTTGATTGTTAGGCCCACACTGAAATTAGCCCAAATCTATTAGTGTGAGATCAGCCCATATCTATTGGATTATGCATTTCTTTCCACCAATTTGAATTTTAAATCTATACCGATTTTTTGCGTTGAAAAAGTCTACCTCAAATCTAAAACACAAGAAGAGCTTGTTTTAGAATTGTAGTACAAAATGTGCAGGTTTAGCGCGCGTAGACTAGAGCTGGCAAATTTAGTTTTACATTGATTTGAGTCAAATAATTTTTAAATATTGGAAATGTCTAATTCGAACTCAACAGTAAAAAGTATCTGTTGTAGGTTTCATAGCAAATTTTAAGGTTTCAAGCTAAGCCAACTTTGCTTGTTGGTGGCTTATTAGTTTGTGAAAATTCATGTGAACCACTCATGCAAAACATGACTAAACCACTACCCTTTTTACCTTTTTTTTTTTCC
>JAYMSZ010002261.1:0-12349 GCA_036897665.1 Pelargonium citronellum
TTGTTGTTTTTGTGTTGATTTGATTTTGGGTGATGGATTTGTTGAGTTATATATAGGGAGGTGGAGGGAGGAAGAGATACGATACCTCCGTGAATGGTGATTCCACAGACCTTGAGCATGGAGATGCTATCCCGGTAATGCTAATTCTAACGCCTATTTCACTCTCTCTTATTTTTCTTCTTCTTCTTCTTCTTCTTCTTTCCTTTTTAGAAAATTACTTGCATTTTTGGACTCATTATCTTCTCAAATTTCAATTTCAGGCTGCAAATGTGGGGTTTTGCAGGGTGCTCTCACTTGTAAGTAACTAAAATCTTAAGTTGATTGTTGAAGACCTCGTTTATACTATAAGCCCACTGTGGCTTATGAGGCATATAGAAAGCTAAACAAAAGAAAGACAAGAGAGAGATAATAGATAGATTTGAGAAATTATACATTTTGGGGGTGTCAGTGTTCGAACTTGTGACCAAAGAAACGAGACAAGAGGCCGGAAGAGAGAAAATTTATATATTTGAGAAATTATACTTTGGGTGTCATGAATCAAACTTGCACATGCTCTGATATCATGTTAGATAAGCAACTCAACTAAAAGGTTAAACTGACAGTTGAAGTTCTCATTTACACTTTATTAGTATATTCCAACAATCTCATGTGATTGATGCTTGCCAACCCTTTGAGTTTTCTGTTGATGCTGTTGACATCATTATTTATATTCACTTTGCAGGCGAAGCCTGATGCCGGTAAGCTTGTTGTTGCTACCTTTGCTCTTCTCCTTGCATCCACATCAAGTATACTTATTGTACGTGGGATCTTAATTTAGATCATTTGATTTTGAACTTGTTTAATGGGTTTCATTCTAGTAAGCCTGCGTGTGTGTGATTGTTGCAGCCCAAATTTGGTGGGAGGATCATAGACATAGTGTCGGGAGATACTGAAACACCTGAACAAAAATCTGCTGCTCTAAGTGCAGTCAATAGTACCATATTAGAAATCTTTCTGATTGTTGTTCTCGGGTATGTGCCATTGAAAATTTTGGTTTCAAGTAATTTGCATACTGAAGTTGTTCCACATTTTGCTTTAGAACAAAAGAATACAACTGTACATTAATACAGGACTAATAAGCATTCAGGATTCGAGCTTCTAAAACTCAAAGTTGTTAATATTGAAAACAAATAGTTCATTTCATCAAAGCCTCTTGAATTCGTATTTTATTACAATTACACTGATAATTTGTGTCCATTTTCCCCGGTTACTTTCCAGATCAGTTTGCACGGCACTTCGTGCATGGTTATTTACTTCTGCTAGTGAAAGGGTTGTCGCTCGGTTGAGAAAGAACTTATTTAGTCACCTCATGCACCAGGTTTAACATTCTCACACATTAGTCAATTTCGTGATGTTTTCTTGTTGATATATATACCTTATATGTTTAGTTTATTGCAGGAGATAGCCTTCTATGATGTTACCCGGACAGGGGAGCTCCTAAGTAGGCTATCTGAAGATACACAGATCATTAAAAACGCAGCAACTACAAATCTTTCCGAGGCTCTAAGAAATCTATCCACTGCGTTTATTGGTCTTGGATTCATGTTCACTACATCATGGAAGTTAACATGTTAGCACTCAAATATTAAAGCTTTATATTAATTACCTTTCACTAAGTGCCCATTGTTGCTCATTGTAACTTGTACTTTTCAATAAAACTTCAGTGTTGTCCCTCGCTGTTGTGCCGCTGATATCTGTTGCTGTGCGTACATTTGGCCGCTTTCTTCGTGAACTTTCACACAAAACCCAAGCTGCAGCTGCAGTAGCTGCTTCAATTGCTGAGGTATGGTTGTTCTAATTATTTGCTTGTGTGGATCAAGACTTCAGTTCAAGTGTCACTGAATGCAGAAATTTTGTGATGGATACTCTTTCATATAATGCTGTTAATGTGATTGTTGTATTGTAGGTAATTCTAGTTCCATGTAATGTGTTGCTTGCAATATATATGAAAGTTATAATGACAAAATTTTACTCTGATTCTATTAGAAGTAGTAATTATTCATTCTTTACCATAAATTTCTGTCAAGATTATTACTAAATGCTTGTCAACTTTTTTTTTTGTTTGTTAGTTAATTAAGATTAATTACATTTCAAGAACTTAAGGATAAAGCTACTTATGCAAAATGTGCAATTGTTGAATAGGAATCTTTTGGAGCTATACGCACAGTAAGGTCTTTCGCACAAGAAGGGTATGAAATATCACGGTACTCTGAGAAAGTTGACGAGACATTGAAGCTTGGAGTTAAACAAGCTGTGAGTTCCTTAGTGCTTTTCTCTCTTTTACCATTTTACGCTGAGATAAGCTATCTTGTTGTGAATATTAAAATTTATAGTACTATGAGAATAGTACACTTTCCATCTACTTCCGACATTCCAATTGTTTTTTTTTTGTTACAGAAAGTGGTTGGACTTTTCTTTGGAGGTCTCAATGCAGCATCAACACTATCGGTAATTGTTGTAGTGATATATGGAGCTAACTTGACAATCACAGGTTCCATGACTCCTGGTGCACTTACATCCTTCATTCTTTACAGCCTCACAGGTACTTTGTTTGTTAAATATTTAGTAGCTCCATTTTCTTATGTGGGGAGATTCATCAATTTATGTTATTAATTTGTGGGTAAATTGCACAAAATTGTACGAAATTTTGCACGTGTTGAATGTAGCTACATTGAGCTTTAAAGTGAATCATTTTACTACACTTACTCTAAATAAGTTGCAACCTTAATAGGGTTTTATTTTTCAGTAAAAAGACAAAAATGCCCCTCCATAAGTTGATTTTCATTACACAAAACTACAATGAACTTTGCACATGTTGCACACAACTACATTGAATTTTAAAGTGGAACAACTAACTGCACATAATTTTAATGGAAAAATTATTTTATATAGGGGCATTTTTGTCTCCTTAATTAAAAGTTAAGACTTTTATTAACTGTCCAACTTATACAAACTAAATGTGTAGTTAGTTGTTCTTTAAAGATCAATTTAGTTGGGTGCAACTAGTGCAAAATTTAATGCTGTTTTTTGCAATTTACCCTTAATTTGTATATTTCATGAAAGGTCCAGTCCAGTATATATTTGACTTCATACAAATAATTGCACTTGTAGTTGGATCCTCTGTATCTGGGCTGTCAGGATTATATACTGTAGCAATGAAAGCCGCAGGAGCTAGCAGACGGGTTTTTCAGCTTTTAGATCGTGTATCATCCATGCCGAAGTCTGGAAATCGTTGCCCTCTAAAGTAAGTTGATCATATTTTCTTTCTTCGCCTTCAAAAGAATTTTTTAGGATGATATGTAATGCATAAATATGATATCCAACCAGAAGAGACGTCTAGGTAGCTTTCAGATTAAATTCTTTAGAATGGGGGCAAGAATCAACAATGAGAATCCATCATTCCCATGACCAAATCATTCAAACATGAAGAATGTAAATCTCATTCTTGATTCTCGTTCCTTAATGTCATTTTTAATCCAAATGCTACCTTGTATGATCGTATCATTATGCCTAGAAGAAATAGCTCTGCATTGCTTCATAAAACATGGTATGTGCCCAGTGGTAGGCAAAACTCTTGCCGATGTTAAACGAAACATTGTACAAACTTGATGGTTACGTACGTACCCTAACATGAATCTTCAGTCATATATAAAAAAAAAATGTCTCAAATTATCATGGATCTCTAAAGATATCGTTGCTGCTTATATTTTTCCAACTTTTTGTTGTATTTACTCGGTGTCTTCTGTGTTTAATATTATTTGTGCCTCAATTTTTTTTCGATAGGAAAAAAAAGAATCAGAAAAAGGCTTTATAAAACTAAGATTTTGTATGTGTTGCAGGATAAAAAATAAAACAGAATTAATAATTGTTTGTTTACAGTGATCAAGATGGCGAAGTGGAATTAGATGATGTCTGGTTTGCCTATCCATCCCGCCCTAGCCATATGGTACTGAAGGTAATTATCGTCTTCCTTTAACTATATTTTAGATGTATTGGTGTGTACAAAGAGCATGCCTCATCAACCACGACATTTTGCTAACAGAAAGCGTCACATATTTTGTGAATTTCAGGGAATAACATTAAAACTTCAATGTGGCTCAAAGGTTGCCCTTGTTGGTCCCAGTGGCGGTGGAAAGGTGAAAATCTTAAAAGTTTCCACAATACTACATATGTTTGATATTTTTATCTTCACAAAAACCGTATCCATGTACATTAAGTAGGATACTTAAATCAGTTCTTTGTATTTCTTGGTTTGCTGCAGACAACGATAGCAAACTTGATTGAAAGGTTTTACGATCCAATCAAGGGGAAGATAATGCTAAATGGAGTTCCTCTTGTAGAAATCTCACATGAACATTTGCACAGAAAGGTATTCTCAAACTCAACACCCTCCTCCCTTCAAAACAGAGCATTTATAAAACCATTAATTGTATGTGTACCTAGAAATACAGGCACGGTCCTAAAGTGGGCCAGACAAAGAAACTCACGCGTTCTTATTTTGCAACTTTTTATGTTGCTCTAACTTGTCCCACTAAGTGCCGAGATATGTTAGGGCCGACGAAAAGTAACTTGACATGAAGAACACGTGCATTTTTTTAACCCGGCTTGTTTAGGCCCATGGCCAACTTAGTGGCACACGTAGACACCGAAAAAAGTTGCTAAATAAGAACGCATGTGTTTATTAGTCCGACCCATTTAGGCCCGTTGCTCGCATTATCAGGTATCACTTCACGTTTGGATTATTAGATTTGAGCCAAATCAAATATTTGGATGGAGCCAAATTCAACTGTATTAAAATATATGTCTAGAACATGAGATTTCAAATAACAACTCTTACCTTATTATTGAAACTCTATGGTATATATTTGAAATACAACATTTCAAATATAAGAATCCAAACGGAAGCTAAGATAATTAGACAAACAATTGTTTTGTTCCCTTATCTCATTAGTTGGATGCACCTTTTAAATAAATGCACAGATCAGCATAGTGAGTCAAGAACCTGTTCTTTTCAACTGTTCTATAGAGGAAAACATAGCTTATGGATTTGAGGGCAAAATCAGCAGCGTCGATGTAGAAAATGCAGCTGTAAGTACTTCATTATTACCTTTTCCTGATCATTAACTTTGACCTGAAAAAACCAAATGGCTCTAATCATTTTAGTGATGCAGAAAATGGCCAATGCACATGAGTTCATATCACAATTTCCTGACAAATACCAAACCCATGTCGGGGAACGTGGAGTAAGGCTTTCAGGGGGTCAAAAACAGAGGGTAGCGATCGCTAGAGCCCTACTGATGAACCCTAAAATTCTTCTGCTAGATGAAGCCACCAGCGCCCTGGATGCAGAAAGTGAATATCTCGTACAGGTGAAATCAAATTACTCTATATTTAAGGATTCAAAGTCATTTTGGTCACGAACTTTCAAAAAGTCACTGATTCACTCCTTGAACTTTCAAAAAATCACTTGGCTCCTTGAACTATGAGTTTTGGGGTCAAATAGCTCATGCAGTAAGTTCAAGTTAACTTTCCATTAACTTTGATGATGTGTCGTTGATGTGGAATTTAAAAATAAATAATTAAATATCTTACACGCGGGTAAATTTTAAAAAATTAAAATTAATTTTAATATTTTGACACATGTCATTTTTTGATTGGTCAAGAAGTAACCGCGACTATTTTGACACAAAAAATTCAAAGTTCAAGGGCTCCAAGTGACTATCAAAGTTGAAGAACTAAATCAGTGATGTTTTGAAAGTTGGGGAACCTAAATGGCGTCTAATCCTATATTTAACCCGTCGGGTAACTGTGGATTCTAATGTGAAAATTACATATATTGCAATTTGCATGCATAGGATGCCATGGATTCTCTGATGAAGGGAAGGACAGTTCTAGTGATAGCACATAGGCTATCAACAGTACAGAGTGCAGACACAGTTGTTGTAGTCTCAGATGGGCAGATAGTTGAAAGTGGAACCCATGAACAACTCCTCACCAACAATGGTGTCTATAGTGCATTAGTCAAGAGGCAGCTTCAAGCTCCCAAGGCACTATAACAATATCTAGTCACTCTCATATAATAAGTTAATACTATCTAGGTCTCTTTGGATTGTGAAATCTAAATATTACTGACATCTACATTTTAGTTAAGTAGATTTTGTATATTTAAAAAATATCATGTGTGTTCTATTAAAAAAATATGTTTCTTATAAGAAGAATAATAAAGAATACAAGTTATGTATTTTTTTTGTTTAAGTTAAACCAAGCCGATGATAACATGTGATCTCGGTGGTGTCCACTCACTCAGAGAGAGTTTTACAAAAAAAGAAATGGTCCTCGTCGAGGAGGGTATGTGCGGACATACCTTTTGTTACCCATAAAAATCTTCAAACGGTGTTGCATGATCTTGCCATGCCCGTCGTTGGAATTGCGGTGATCGAGCATTTAAGCTGTGTCCACTCACTTGATAGCGTGCCCCAAAAAGGGACATACCTTTTGAGACCCATAAAAACCTTCAAACACACCCGTAGTTGGAATTGGTACCTGAAGACGTGCCTTTCGCGATCTATACAAAATCTTCAAACGGTGTCGGATAACTTTGCAACAATTCATACATGTCGTAATAAAAATGTATCTTATTTCTTTTTTTAAACAATTTTTCTTTTCATTTATAAGATAATCATTCAAAGAAATGGACGTCCAATGTGCTATAAATTTAAGATTGTAACCATTTCATTCCCTAGTGAGTATTTCTTTTATTATTTGGTGCACCGATGTTAATCAATTTGTTATAATTCAAGATTGTACCCTCTCAACAAAAAAACACAACATCAACTATTTGGATCCGTATTCAAAAGTTCAAAGACTATTTTAAATTTAAAAAAAATCAGGGATCAAAAATCGGATTTTTTTCCAACCACGCAACTAAGTCTTTGAAAAAAAAAAGAAAAAAAAAAGGTTAAATGTCAATTGTTTGCCAGTGGCAGGTACAGGGTCAATCTTTGATAAGGTCACAAGACATTGTCAACTTTTAGCATAAAATCAGATGTACTAACTAATTAGGAGGAGACTGGAAAACACATGTTCTTATCGGACTACCTTTTTATCAATTCTAACGTGCCTTGAAAGACAACGCTTAAGTTTCATTAAGCTGTCCCGTTTTAGGCTCACGGTCTAAAACTAATCATCTCGAGAATCAGAAACGTCCCCTTTTAACTAGAGCCCATGCTATGCCTCCGACTGCAGCACCACCCAAGTGAGCTGATCCCGAAATCCGACTATCGCCCTGCAATAGCAATAGCAATAGCAATTAAAAAGATTCCTATACAATTTACAGATTGTGTCCACATTCAACAAGCAAATTCAATATGAAACTTCACCAAAATGACGAATTGGTGCTACAACACGACTAATTAATCACGCGTGCGTGTTTTGGAGGCCCAAAACGAACATAACACGATTACAAAATGTGTGAGCCCGAACACGCTAATTTCGTGTAGTGCGTCGTATTACGACACAAATTGTCAGCTCTAATTATTACTATACTGAACAACTTACTCACAACTTATACAAGCTCAAAAGCAACACATTGCCATATCAACTAGGCTGTAGATACTATTCAAAAGTAAAATGCTTAACAGGTGGAAAGGAAGTGCCAATGTAACATCATACCTGTATGACTCTCAGCATATCTTTACCAATTAGAAAGATTCCCTAAGGCCAATAGCCAAAATGATTTGGTTAGTAGTGAAATATCAACAAGCAATCACTACGAGAACACCAAATATAAATATGGACGCAAGCTTACCAATAGGATTGCAGGAACAGGTATTATGAAGTCCAAATAAAGAGTTGCTGTTGGAAAGAGTAATATATTAAGCAGCATGATAGCATTCACAGCCCCACTTGCCCCCTATATCAAGCAAACATACCCAACAAGTCAAATCAATTTCAATTCTAATATGATCCTCCACTTCAATCACCCAATAGTCAATAGATGTCGTCACACAGAGCTTATAGACATGCATGAGACCCGAACAATCTAGGTAGTCATATGGTAAGTTGATATTAGAACAAAATGAATGAGATGTTAAAAGTAAGATCACATATTATTTTCCGTTCTTTAGGCGATAAAAAGAATTAAGACACTCCATAAGAATAGCAATGAAAACTACTGGCAAGTTGTCAAACACCAAAATGAATGAGCCATCTAAAAAAATATGTAACCACATACAAGAGCATAGGGCATTATTCAACCAAATTGTACTTGTTCTTTCAGCATCTTTTGTGGTCGATGATTAGTTTATTGGTATAACGTCTTTCAGTGATGGATGATAGTATTGTAACAAGGTCATTTGTGAACATTTACTTACAGTTTTGTTTGTTTTTTTTATTTTATTTTAAAAGACGGAAAGATAAAGAACAAGATTTAAAATGGGGCTGCAAAAAGCATACCAGTGCTGGAGTACTTGCATTTCCATTCCACATTCCCCCGCCCTGTTGATAGAAAAGTGTGAGAATGGGCTAAAAAATGAACACTTCGAAAAAGGCATGAAGACCCTCCATCAATGGATACCAGAAAGAGAGGGAGGGAGAATGAACCCCGAAAAGGATCTTTAAAAGACCGACTTCTCCCAGTAAAAAAGTGACATCAAGTGAAATGTTGATTGGGATTCTCATGTGTGCTTAATACCTTATTATGTTATCCTTTGATGACATAGTCATCAATGAACAAATTTTATACGAGTGAAACATATTTGTCCAGAGTAATAGTGCACAAAGAGCTTAATTTTATCTTTTATCATACCGATGGGGATAAAAATAAACCCCAATTTCATTATCTCCTCTTCTGACCAGAACCAGTTTTCTAAAGCAATTTGAAAAGCCTTTATCCCATTTCTAAACTAACATTATACCTTTGATGAAACGGCCTTATAGGCTTGATGAATCAAGTAGAATACTGAACCACCAACTGCCCCAGCTAGGTACAACTTCAATAAAAATTCAGGTCCAAACGAATTTCCAATCTGCACAATGCAGAAAATTTAGAACAGTAGAAACGGACTAAAATGTTATTACATATCATAACGTGATAATTAAAGGGATGGTGATCAAATATAAAAAATATACGAACGCTAACTCTCTACATTGAAGGGGATTCAATATTGATTGTCAAATAAAATGCTCTCTTTAAGTGTAACCAAGAAAACAAATGTCATGATTTCCAGCCAACTGAATCTTACGAAACTTCTTCATTTGTATCATGTAGATACATCAAATGGAAGAGAGAAATACGAAAAAAGAGGATTTTAGTTTTTCTTTTCAATGTTAGTTTTTGAAACTTTAATGAATAGTTAAAGGTAAAACTGTGATTTCAATCTTTTATATGTTTGAAATCATTTTCCTTATTGCCACGTTAGTATTGAGTTCTGAAAATTATTCATTTCATATAACAAAGTTAGTTAATTTTAACGGTTTCCGTTATTAAATATAACGGAATGAACTAAATCGAAACACTTTCAGCATAGGTTTTTTAAACTGATTCGGGGACTAAATCAGTTTTGTACAGGGACTATTTTGGATTATTATCCCCATTTCTTTGTTCAATGTTTACCATCTACATGAAATTGCAATTAGTGAAGTAAAAGAAAATGTCATTACAATGTAAATAGCAGAAAGGAACGGAATATCTAATAAAGAAGAGTTTAAGCCAGGTAACATACATGCATTCCAAAAAAGTAAAGGCCGATCATGTTAGAGATGATATGTCCGGTATCGATATGGCTGAACGCAGAAGTTATCATTGTGTGCACACGTCCACTTTTGAAATTGTCTAATGAAAGCTGATTAGGTAATGCCAATATGTCAAAACAAGGAGTTAGAAACTCAACAACTATTAAACTGAAAACCAAAAACTATCAAACTTAGCACTACATTACAATTGTTGCATTGTGACCTTGAGGTCATAAGTTTGAGCCAGGAAAATAGCCTCCTTGTAATAGAAGAGGAACGGCTCCATGCATAAATGATCCTCTCATGCCCCACAATTGTGGGAGCCTAGTGCGTTAGCCTCCCTTTTTCCAACTACGGAAGGAACTCGAAAATTAAAATACTACTAGAGCACTTATTTCTCAATTTGGTGCAAGGATCATTTATGATTTATAAAAATCTATTTTGATCATTTATAAAATATTGATAAAGATCCTAATGACTCACTGTAAAATTATTCTTCATAAATTTATGATCTGCAACCCTCCATAACATAAAAACGGCGACATTAGCTAAAACCAATCCCAAAACCATGTCAATAGTTGTTAGCCTTCGAAACCATGATCTCCTGCGAACAGGAGAAGACAAATTACTGACTTATAAGAACTCAACATAAGACTAAACTACAAGCTATGTACAAGGAGAGTGGTACCTATCCAATTAAACTAATAAGGATAAAGTACATATTTTGGTTATGCAATGTATGTAAATATGTACGTATAAACTCAGAAAGCTCGCACATAACAGATTAGAGTCGGCAAGTATTATGCAAACATTATTTTCAAATGAAAATAAAAGGGAAGAATTTTTATATTGATCATTCAAATTTGTCATCCTAAAATACAAGATACATACTGAGATCAGTAAAACTGAAGTGCCACAAGATGGGCTTAAACGCAACTTTTGTACAGGAGCTAATGACACAGATACACGCCTCCAAAATAAGACACATTGGAGAGTTAAATGTAAGCTCACCATGAGCTCTAGTCAAAAGTGTGTTTGAATGGGCAAAAACGTACTCCTGTTTGTCAGTCCTTCCCAAATAACCTATATCCTTTGTTAACACTGCTCAAGGTAATGGTGGAACTCAATGTGTGTATGGCCGGAAATCATGACCCGTGAGACGACACAAACACGAATTTAAGTGGATTTGGGTTAGTATAAACGGGTTCTTGTCGAACCCGTTTAATTAACGGTTCATCAAAGGGTCTTGTAACCCGTTTATTAACCGACCAATTTAAGGATAAAATGTAAATTTTCAAACATATCGGGTAGAATGACTCATTTAAATTAAACAAATCAAATATATCGAGTCGGTACGTATAATTTTGAACCCGATTATTTAAACGTGTTAGTCGTGTTTTTCAGTCCGTTTAATAAACAGATTGACATGTTTAACAAAATACTAAACTTTCAGTATGAACACGACCCATGAACACGAATTGTCACCCCTAAATGTGTGACAATAAGACTTTGAAACCCAAATCCATAGTAGTTCATTAATAAAATTACATCAACCAAGAGCATGACCTCCACTTACATCCATCCATTGTTAAAGTTAAACACAATTAAAATACTAGCAAAGAAAATTTCAAACAGAAAAATCTATGTTAATCAAATATATATCAAGTGCAATACTCTCATAACCACCTTAAGATTCAGATCAAATTCCCAAAACGTGCATTTAAATCAGATAAGCAATTAACACTTAAATACTTATTAGAAAGCAATTGTTGAACCTATTTACTAGAGGTAGCAATTCTCGCGTGCGTGTCATGTTCGTGTCGTGCTGAATGTTGTGTGTATGTTGCATGACCTAACACAAACACGACACGGCGTAATTATGAACACAAAACACGAACATGATAACTAAACAGGCTGTGTTGACACGACACGATTGACTCGACACGAGTAACACATTTAACTGAATGAGTTATGGTTGACAAGTTTAGCATGACACGACACAATACGAATAAATTCACAGACAGGAACGATGAAAAAAAAGGTTGGATTGCAAATTGTAATATGATATTATGATCCAACTTAGGGTTACATTTTAGGTAAAATTATTATTGAATCCTTAATTGTGTCGTACTGTGCGTGCCGATCGTGTCGTGTCGTGACACGATTAATTAATTGTGTGCACGTGTTTTATGGGCTCAACCTGAACACGACAAGATTATTAATCGTGTTGGATGGCCCAATACGAACACAACACGATTTGTAATTTTTAGAACTCAAACACATCTATTTCATGTCGTGTCGCACGTTATGACCCAAATTGCCGGCTCTAGTTTTTTTTTCTTTTAGAATTGGGAACCTAGTTACAAATTTTCAAATATATTTTATAATTTTTCAAAACAAGATGTTAAGAAATGGTCATGAAATTTGACAACTATCTGGACATTGCTTTATTGTTTTACTTATTTTTTCTACAAATTGTCTTCATTTATTTTTCGAAACATATAAATATTTTTTAAAACAAACAAATATTATATTTAATTTATTTATTGAATATTGGTGTAATAATTATTTATTTATG
>JAYMSZ010002262.1:0-12349 GCA_036897665.1 Pelargonium citronellum
TAAAAATTTGTAGCCAATGTTTTGGTTCCCGAACCTTTAAATCGGGTGGCGACTCTAAACCTTAGATGTATGTGAATAGGCGGTCCAACACCACACACCATCGTGTTTTTTATAAGGACGGGATCACGCGATCTCGACGGACCCATCCCGCACCTCTTCCAACGGGAGGCGCGGTAGGATGCTTTGGGGTCCGGTGTCCTTACACCTATTGCTATTGAGGTGGAATCAGATGAAGACTCTGTTGATTTCGATTACGTCAAGTTTCTGGCATTAAGGAAAGGGAAAGGGAAAGCTCCAATTGTTATTGAGTCTTCTGAGAATGATGATGCTTCTATTGAATCTGAAGGATGGGTAGGGTTTGTGCTTGTTCTTACTGCTTCTGCTGGGGTAGAGGGATCCTCTAGGTTCCCATATGAAGGGAGTGGAAAATCAGTTCCCCTGGGGCCCTGTGCTAGAAGTAAGGAAGGTTCTGAGTCCAGTGATTCTGTCCAGTTCTTGGGTGAGGAAGCGAGGGTCAAGGCAACAAAATAGGAAACTAAGCGCTAAGAAGAAGGTCAGAGGGCAGTTTTCTTAGAGGTGGTTAGAGAAGCTAAGAAGAAAGTCAAAGTGGTGGCAGGGCCAAGACCAAAGAAGAAGGGAGATCATAGTAAGAACAGAATGGAAGGAAGGATTGAAGAGCAGTGGGCTGAATTAAATGAGTATTTGCATAAGGAAATTTAGTGGGAAGTTATATTAAGAGAGCTGCTTGGAAATCTGAGTCAACCCCATCCTTTCCTTTTTGGGTGGAGAATGTTGGAGTTGATGTAGTAGTGCTGGGTGGAGGGTTAAAGAGAGCAGCGTCTGAACCAATCCACTGCTCCTGTGCTAAGAAAAAGAAAGGATAAGAAGAAGAAGTGGAAGATGATGAGGCTACTCAGGAGAATGAGGTACATATTGCCACTTATGATCTTTCTATTGAGCATGATGTTATGAAACATGGCAATGCTGAAGAAGTGACTGCCATAAGGTCTGAACTATTAGTCAACACCTTGGAGTTTATTGACTCTCTTGCAAGTCTAACCATTTCTACTACAGAGGGTTCTGGGGTGGCTGGCCCTTCACAGCCCCCCAGGTCGCCATGATAATCCTTAGTTGGAACTGTAGAGGATTGGGTCTTCCTCTATATGTTCATCATCTGAATGACCTAATTAAAAAATTTAATCCAGATATGATTTTTCTGTGTGAAACTAAACTTGAAGTAGAGAAGGTTGATATTAAACTTAGTGGGGTAGGGTTTGTTGCTTCTTGGGGTTCAGATAATAGATGCTCCAAAGGTGGTATATGATTTGGATATAGGTCTAATGTGGTTATTGAGGAAGTTTGTCACTCTGATCATTTGATTTTATCTAAAGTCACTAATAACTCTGGAGAGGATTGGTTGCTGGGTAGTGTTTATGGTAACCCTTGCGTCCAAAATAGAAGGGAAATATGGTCCAAATATCAGATATGATAGGCAATTACGATGGATCTTTATGTCTCTTGGGGGATTTCAATCAGGTCCTAAGAAGAGGAGAGAAAACAGGAAAAAATGCTTTGTCCATGCCTGGAGTGGAGAGTTTTAAGGAGTTTCTGGCTAAACTAGAGTTGTTAGAAATTAGAAGAGCAGGTCCAAAATACTCAAAGAGTATGGGATGAAGGGGTGTTTGAAGTTCTAGATAGGGGTTTTGCTAATGTCAAGTGGTTAAATCTGTATCCTGGAGTGCAATTGATTTCTAGCCCCATTGTAGCTTCTGACCATAGTTCCTTGATCCTCTCCCTAGGAAGAAGAAGACATTTATATTTGAAAGCATGTGGACAATGTGCCCAACATGTCTTCAGGTTATTCAAAAAAGTTGGGAGGTTGACACATCTACTCAGACCTACTATCATCTTCCCTTAAGTCTATTATCTATACTAAGATTAAAAGCTAGAAACATCACCTCCTAGAAGTATGAGGAATTTGGTAATATCTCCTCAAAAAAGAAATTTATGTTAGAAGAATTAGAGAGAAAAAAAAGAAGAAATTGTTGGAGGATATTGGGTTCAACCATCCTTGATCGAGGAATTCCTTAAGCTCTAGAGTGAATTAGATGATCTTATGAATAATGAAGAGGAGATGTGGACACAAAGTTCCAAAGTGAAAATTTTCAGCTCAAGGGATAGAAACACTAGATATTTCCATGAGATAGCCTCTAAAAATAATGCAAGAATCAAGATAAGGGCTATTAAGAATGAGGAGGGGGATTGGGTTTATAAAGAACAAGAAATTTAGGATATTATAGTTCATCATTTTATGAATATCTTTATTTCTAATGATGACTAGCCAAAAGATATAGAGAATATGATGAGGCATTATTGTTGGAAGATTTCTAGAAAGCTTTCTAATGCCCAAATAAGCTTATTGAATGAAGCATTTTCAGGAGAAGAAGTAAAGAAAACTATTTTTGAAATAGGTAGTCATAAAGCTTATAGACCTGATGGATTTCCTGCTGTATTTTATCAAAAATACTGGGGCATTGTGGGAGAGGATGTAACCAAAGCAGTGTTGGAGGTTCTTAATGGAAATGGCATCCCCATACCTATCAACAGAACCACTATAGTATTAATTCCAAAGGTTAACCACCCTACTTTTTCGAAGGATTACAGACTCATCAGCCTTTGTAATGTGTTTTATAAAATTATAGCTAAGGTGCTGGTGAATAGGTTAAATAAGGTTATAGGAAGCCTTATTTCCCCATTTCAAAATGTGTTTGTCCCTGGCAGAAGAATTCAGGATAATATAATAGTGGCTAATGAGTTGCTTCATTCCATTAGAAGAACTTTAAAGGGTAAAACCTTCAAGGCTAGTCTAAATATGGATGTGAGTAAAGCCTATGACAGAGTAAGATGGGACTATTAATTTGTTCAAAATTATGGAGACCCAAAGGTCCCCTGAGGGATGGATTAAACTAATTAAGGAATGTGTGTCCGCAGTGTCCTATAATATCCTTATCAATGGGCAGTTGTCTGAAGAATTCAGTCCCAATCAAGGTCTTAGGCAGGGTGATACTTTATCCCTTTACCTGTTCCTCCTCTGTGCTGAAGGTCTCTCTTCAACTTTAAAGGAGGACCTAGATTCTGGAAACATCCCAGGAGTTCAAGTTGCAAGGGGTGGTTGTAAAGTTAACCATCTACACTTCGCGGATGATTTGCTTTTGATTTTCAAAGCCTCCTTACAATCTGTCTCTAACCTCAAGGATAGACTAAAAGAATATGAAATGGCTTCAGGGTAATGTATCAATTTAGGAAAATCTGAATGGTTTTTTAGTCCTAACATTCCTAGAAGGTTTTTGATAATTTTTAAAGGAATCCTTCCTATGCCAGTAGCATTACGACCTAGGAAATATTTAGGAATCCCTTGTCTAGGAACTGTGTCTAGGAAGGAACTGTTTCAATATTTGAAAGACAAAATTGAGAGGGTACTAGCATCCTGGAAAATGAACCTTCTATCTCAAGCTGAGAGATTTGTGCTAATCAAATCTACCCTAAATGCTCTCCTTGTGTACATCATGAACATTTATAAAATGCCAGAGTATTTCTGTTCATGGCTTTCTGGATTTATTGCAAGATTTTGGTGGGGCAAGAATCCAAGTAAAAGAACAATTCATTGGGTGTCCAAAAAAGATTTAAATAAACCCAAGGGCATGGGCTATGGGACTTAGAGATAAAGGATCCTTCAATGTAAAAGCCTGGTAGCTAGCCAATTATGGAAAATAGCTAAAGCTCCCCAAAGCTTGATGTATAAGATTCTAGTGGGAAAGTACTGTAAGGATGGAAACATTTGGAGAGCAAAACAAAAGCAAGATTAGTCATGGGTTTGGACAAGCTTTTGTGTAGGGAGGGATCTGTTAAAAACAAATATGAGATGGAAAGTGAGTAATGGGAAGAAAATTAGAGTGTTTGAGGACTTATGGGTAGGAGAAGATAAATTAACATGGAGTCCAAATAGAGGATTGAGCAGAGAATCTACTGTGGAGTGTTTACTAGAGGACAATAGAAGAAGGTGGAATGAAAATAGAGTGAGGGAAGCCTTTAGTAGGGGGGAGGCAGATAATATATTGAAGATTAAACTTCCCCAATGGAGTACCAACAATGACACTACAATATGGGAGGGTAATGAGAATGGGGATTTCTCAGTCAAATTAGGATATTCTTATAGGACTAGCATGGAGGACTCTCTTCCCCAAGGGAGAGTTTCTGAATTTCATTGGAAGCATCTTTGGCACGCTCCTATCCCTGAAAAACTAAAAGTCTTTGCTTGGAAATATATCCATGAGGCTTTGCCAGCAATGAAGAATTTTACAAGGAGGAATATGAAAGGTCATAGGATATGTCCATGGTGTGAGAAAGAGGAGGATGATGTAAATCACTTGATGTTCAGATGTGAAGATAGAGATAAGTTATGGTATGCCTCTTGCTTAACAATCAAGTGTAATAGTGACTCTACCTTTGAGAATCTATTATCTGATTGTCTCTCAAAAAGGGGCTTTAATACGGAGGAAACATGGTGGCCAATGTTGATCTTTTTAGCTTCCGCTTTTCAGATTTGGAAGACTAGGAACATGTTAGTTTTTTATGGGAAGAAAGAAAATTGGGTAAGCGTAGTGGAAGAAACTAGGAGAAGTTTTGATGGGTATGGAAAGACTTTGAAATATCAAATTAAAGAGAACACACATCAGCAATAGATTCTAAAAAAGGAGAGAGTAGATAGCCCGGGGAGTCTGGAATTAGGAGAGAGTCAAACAATTTTTATTTGTGATGGAGCATTTTGTAATTAGACAGGCGATATTGGGTGGGAGCTTGTTTCAATAGAAAGACAAGTATTGTCCCGTCTGTGCATCCCTACTAGGGCTTCATCTCCTTATCATGCCGAATTAAATGTCGTGCTCTTCATTCTTTCCTTTGCTCGTCACTGCAATATGCAACATGTGGATATCTTATGTGATTCTTTTAATGTGTGCAGGGATATGTCTCAGCGCCACAGGTCATGACGTGATTGGTTGATGAAGATGTGAGGCCCATGAGTGCTCATTTAGTTTTCTAAGCCAAATGGCCCATTGTGCTCATCTAGCCCATTTGCGATATTTTGGGCTTCTCATTTTCTTTGGGCGCATTGTTCATGCATGCCGATGGGGCGGGTGTGTCCTGTAAGCTTCTTGTGAGATGAGAGGACTCACCAAGACCCTTTGTGAGCTAATGCCTCACGGTGCATAGTCATGAGTTCTTGGGAGTGTTAAGTGTGAGAGCGCTTGGAAGGCGTTTCGGTGAGGCTAAAGCCTTGTTTTAACCTTGTTATAGGGTACCATCCATGGTTGAGAGGAGTCGACCGTTGAGTGCCAGGGCATGTAAACATGCTAATGGAGGCTTGGACAGACCAATTGACATGACAATGCACTCCTATGTCGTGACAATCAAAGCCCACACTTCCATTGATTGGTTTGTCTTTGTGTTGACTAGCTTCCATAAGGTACAATGCCGAGACATTAGAGCTGATTATCGCGATAATAGTAGGGTATGCTTCTTTTGACTAGCCTTCACGCATGTTGACTAACTCTCCAACGCGTTGATTCCTCTTCATAGGGTCCATTGTCGCGACTTTTAGAGCAAGATGACGCGACATCCATGCCTATGAAGTTTAGTCTTGTGCATGGGGTCTTAGGCTCTTTGCTTAAACTAGACTTGCCCAAGGCTTGAGGTCTCCTTGGGGGCTTGATATGTTCATGGAGCCTTTCATAGGGTCTTGATCTTTTTTCATGTAGTCTGGCCATGTTGTGTCGCGTGGTCTATGTTGTGTTGCCTGACCTATGTTGTGGTGCCTGGGTTGGATGCCTTATTTGTATATATACTCTATTGGGTTCGATTTGTAGGAGGAGGTTAAGTTTTTTGGGATAGTTTCTTAGCCTCAAATGTTAGGTTTAGGTTTTAGAGAGAGAGAGGGAGAGAGGGGGAGAGAGTAGATAGATATTGAGTTTTTGGAGCTTGGTGAAGAAGATTGAAGCTTGAAGAAGAAAGGATCTTCTCCATTGAAACTTTGTGGTTATTGTATCTCTCTAACTCTCTACTTTTATTCTTCAAAATTTGAATTTTCTTAGACTTTATAAAGAATGAGAATGGAGTTTATGAGTTTCATTATTTGCTTATTTGATTTCTATTCATCTATGTCTACCTAAATTTCTATAATGTGTGAACTGTGAACCCTAGAATTGGGGATTGTTAGGTGAATTGAAATGATTGTTTATGGGTATTTACTCTTGGGAATTTATTTGATTTAATTGATTTTAGGTGATGAGTAATGAAACTCCACCATTGATGTTAGTGATTTTGCAAGTGTTTGGGAACAAACCTTGAAATTATGGATTGAAATCCCAAGGTTGGAAGGTCTAGAGGTTGCATTGGTGTTCTAGGGCTTTCATCGATTCTCATAACTCGTTTTGTATTGTTGAACATTAAATCTTCTTTGAGTGTAGTGACATAGCCCCCGGAAAGTGAGTGGCCTTGCATGTGACAAGCTTGTACCACGCCAATATGAGTGAATTAGCATTTACATATTAGCTTGATTAATTCACCACAATCACTAGCTCTCGGAGGAACAGTCCACACCGTTTTTGTATCTCGTCTCTTAACTTTACCCTTGCATTTGTGGCTTTCACTTGAATCATTGCACATATTCTATCTTTTTTTTATTGTCATTTATGTTACATATTATCACACACCACAACTTTTTATTTCTTTATTGCTTTTATTTCAATTCTCTAATCGTCGTTGAGTTCAATTAGCCATTTCAACACATAATCTAGTGTAGTTATTGTGGATTCGATACTCGAGCTTCTCAAGAGCTTAATATTACTTCGACCCAATCGGTACACTTGTCGAACACGTGCCATATATCAGATATGGAAACAATATAAAAGTGGTCTTTCTCGCTTTGAGAGCAAGTTTATAAGCCCGACAATTATGATTTTTTTATGTTTTGTGGCAGTCGTGTGCTATTTTGATCGGTTTCTTTGATTGCGATTAGTTCAGTAGGAGGAAGCTAGTAACAAGCGTCTGGTATGGTAAGGGCAACTAAGTTTATTGAAGCAGATTTCGGGGGTTTGAGGATTGATGGAGAAGAAGATATTTTTTTTTGAATTTGTCTTTGATTCTAGTGGTTGAGCGGCCGATAGGAGTTCCAAGTACGAGAATGATTGATCGCTTTCTCATAGATGCACCAATATATGTCCATTTCCTGCAGGACAATATGGCAGTAGTGTGGAAGTTGATAATAAGGGTCACAACATAAGAGGTTCCAAAATTTCAAGTAGGGATAGAAATCGTACTTTCATATCCATATTTTGGTGGATGTTCGAAGTTCAAAATCTGTTAAATGGATGATGAAAATGAGGAAGGGTAATGATCGGTGGATGTGGGTTAATTTCAAGTATGAGAAGATTCCAAATTTTTGCTTTTACGATGAACTTTTGGGCCATGCGGAGAAATATTGTGAAGACTTTTTTAAAGCGAGTGATGTTGGGATGAAAAGAGCATATGGTTTATGGATAAAGGCGCCTTGTGGAACACCACTAAAGCCATAGAGGACATGCTAGGTTCATGCAAAAAGATGGGTTTGGTTGGACGGTAGAACCAAGTCATCCCAAGGAGCAGTTGTTGGTGATCCAATCAGGAATGCGGTGGCAGTGAAGGAAAGGGATAGTATGTTGCTTGATGGGAAGAGGAAGTGTACGGAAGACATGGATTTCCAGCAAGGAGATGTTGTTCCAAAAACACTTGAGTTTGGAAAGCCAGAAGGAGCAAAACCTACCATGCCAATGAATATTATTGTTTGGAACTGTCGGGGTTTGGGCAAATGCGTATAGTTTAAGTCCTGCACTACATGGTGCGGGAATATAAGCCCAAGTTGGTTTTTTTCATTGAGACCAAAAGAACTAGGGAGGAGTTTGAGGGTCTTCGGAGATTGTTGGAAATGACCGGGTTGTTCGCAGTGAATAGTGTAGGTAGAGGAAGCAGTTTGGCACTATATTTGGACAAGGAGGTGGAGGTTTTATTGATCGGTTTCTCACAACAACATGTTGACGTGTTGGTTAGTTTGCAACTGTGGGGGTTGACAGGTTATTCTGGCGAAGTTGACCAGGCTTGTATTTGTTTTAATAAAAATGTGGAGACATGTAAGGTATAATTGCTGGTTGCTTTACTGGGATTGAGGTGGGTGGAGTAGTTCGAGACATATTGATAACTCGTATTTTATATTAATTATCTGACCCTAAATCATGCCAAAACTTGCATTGTCTTCGTGTGTTTTATCGCATTTTCGGCCTATTTACTCTCATTATCGTCTTATGGTGCTTAACGTCATCACTTCATGGACTTAAATGAACTTTTGTTTTTTTGGTGGATTTGATGTGTTTTATATGCATAATTAGCTCATTTTTGGTAGATTTTATGCTTGTGGTAATTTTCATGTCCATTTCAGGTTACGCAAGCTAAACCACGCCAAGGAGGGGAGCTCGGGAAAGAGAAAACAAGGTAAAGAATGTTGCAGACACCAGTAACACGGTGCTACAACCCAACGTCGCGGTGCCTGAAAAAATGGAGCTAACATGGAAAAAGAGTCGGAACGCTGTGGCACCGACGCTTAACGCCGCGGCGCCACCTGTTCTGTTCTATAAATAGAACATTTCGGCTTCATTTCGAGAATTAGGTATTTCCAGCCACCAAAGCTCATTCATAGCAGCAGGAGAGTGAGAGAAACAGAGGGAAGATTCAGAGCTTCAAGGAGGTCAAGGAGAGACGAAATTTGAAGATCATCAATCTCCTTGTTTAAGCCTCTAGTCTCCTTTTGAGGGTTGTAAGCTACATTTAATCTTCATTTGCTTGTTGTTTTGCATTTATTTATTCTAGAGTTGTATTCAAATATTCATTGTTCACAGTACTTTGGAAATTTGAGTATTGAATGAACATGTATTGCAAAATTGTTTGTGATTTATCCATTTTTATCTTGTCTATGAGATTAATGGTTGGTTAGAATATTAGTTGTATTTGAGGTATGAATGGTTGTAATAGCATGTAATTTGTGATGAATTGGTATTATGAATGTAGCTAGGGATTTCTATGATTTGCAATTCCTAATGCTTATGAACGAATCGACAGGATCGTCTCATATGATCATAGTGTGGGATTTCATATATACAAAGAAGTTATCCCACACACATCAAATCATAGGGTCGAGTGATTCTATTGCAATAATATGCCCTAGGATTGCTCTTTACCCGCTTATGCCATAGCCGTCATGCTAGGGTATATGTGTTCCCCTTGCAGTAATATGGTTGGGGAAAGCAATTACATGCAGGTCGATAGAGGCCAACATATTCGCCTTCAGATTCGGAGAATCCTTATCCGGGACAGTCGATTACAATATTTGGTCCGACAATCCCGACATCATTATACCATTGCATCTAAATAAATAATTGCAATTTTATTACAACTTAATTTATACCCCAAATCAATCACTACTAGAAAGATGCCCAATCTAGATGGAATTATTGACGGCGCTATTTTCCGTCAATAATTTTTGACGGAATTATTGACGAAAAGTTAGGTTTCCGTTAATAATTGGATTTTGACGATATTTTTGACAGACCGGTTAGAATTTTCGCGGTTTCGTGGCGGGCTCATGGCGGGAAACACGCGGGAATTTGTTTTTGACAAACTTTTGTGACGGAATTACTCCGTCAAACATTATTGACGGATATTTTTGACGACGTTTGTAAATTTCTGTCAAAAATATGTAGTTTTAACTTTCCAAAATTTCTAACGGAATATTTGTGACAAAGTGGTCGCAATTTTTCGTGGCGGGAAAAGAAGTAAAATAGTTTTGACGAACGTTTGTGACGGATTTATTCCGTCGTAAACTTGTGACGGAAATATTGACGGATTTTGTCTATTTCCGTCAAAAATAAATAATTTTCAATTATTAATATTCTTTGACGGAATATTTGTTTGACGGAAGTCGTCTAGTTCCGTCAAATATATATTATTTATAATGTTGACAGACTATTTATTTGACGGAAATGCTATTTTTCCGCCATAAATCTATAATTTAAAATTATTAAAATAATTTGACAGAAAATTTGTGTCGGAATTTTATAATTAACTTCCGTCAAAACGTATTAGGTCAAATTTTTTAAGTTCGTCGACGATTTCTCATCCTTTTCGCCGACGATCTCTCAATTGTCATCTACATGGTAATTTTTCAATTGAAACTCAAATCCTATTTGTTTCTCTTTGTTTGTTTGTATCGTGATCTCAGCAACCTTTTGTGTAATTGGAGTAGACCTGAGTGCCCATTTTCTCTTCACCTGATAAAAGAGTTGTTTGTTGTTAGAGTTGGTGTTGCTCTAAGTTACCTGGAACGTGGAATGTTACGGAATGCGGAATGAGAACGGGAACGGGAACGCATAACATTAGAATTTTATAGTTTGGAACGTTGGGGTAGGCTTCTTTAGAATGCTCAATTCGAAACGTGGAATGTTAGTTTGGAACGTGAATAAAAACCTAATTCCATATTATCTAATTTTATAATTTATATAATTTACAAAGTTGCATGCCTAATATCTAAATTTAAAGTATATAATTATATAAATATTTTTAAACAAACTAATTAGATATTATTATTTGCCCTAAAAAAATCGGATATTATTAATTAATATAATACAAACCTAATAAAACCCACACCTACCCACTATCACAATTCACTCAAACCTCTCACGTAGAGACGAAGTGACGAACTCACCGTTACCACGCCGCCGTTCACTCAAATCTGGTCACACAATCAATGGGGAAGGAGAAGTGGAGTATTGACTGTGATTGCTGGAGAAAAAGTTAGTTTTTTCATACAATTGTTTTGTCTAATCGGATCGCAGATTTCTTACATTTTTTTCGCTGCTGCAATCCATATTGTTCTGGAAATAGTTTAGTTGTTGTTTTTGTTAATTGTTGTTGTTATTATTGTCTAATGTTATCTTTAATTTTACAAAATATTTAAGTTTTATGGTTCGATTTATTTTTTCGGCGACTTTTCCGATAAATGAAAAAGTAACACATTGAGGGTATTTTGGTTATTAAAAAATATTTCATATTCATGTGACCAGCACATGTTAGCGAAAATAGAATATTCCGTTAGATTTAACATTTTCAATAAAAAGATAAGGTAGTTAATTGTCGACTTTTAAAACGTAGGGTAGTTATGTGTTTTTTGTTCTAATCACAGGGAAGTTTACTGTAATTACCCCTAATTAGAAATGTAGTATTTCTTTTAGCAGTTTTTTTAATCGAACTGTTTTTTATTGAATACATATAGATATAACATATTTTACCATCTCAATTTTTTCTCTTTACGTTGTTTCATCAGTATTTGACACAACTACGACACGTTAACACGATAGTTATACATGAAATTGTACTCATACAAACAACGAATATTTGATATACAATATAACATATTTACTCAAATAGTCAACTCTACCTCGTGAACAAATGAAATAACAAACTAAGTGCTATCGCATAATTTAACACAAATAAAATTAATATAAGAATAACTCGTTTGAAAAATAATATTAATAAGGGTTAAATGCTTCCAGACCCCCTAGACTGACAATTTTTTTGGAGTTGGCCCCTACATCCACACTTTAGACGTTTCAAACCCTGGACTTTATTATTTTAGTCAATTTAACCCAATGACCTGCTATAGCAGATAAACCTATGCCACGTCACCAATTTTATGATAAAATATCTTCTAAAATAATTTTCAGATGAACATACATTTCAAAGATGAATCCACAATACATTAAAAGTTTGTCCCAAACTCTTACCTCTAAATTTGTTAGCAATAGCTCTTACCCAAGCTTTATCCTTTTCACTATATGCATAGCTCGCACTTGAAGCCAACAAGACAAGCTCCTCATTCTTCTCCATGTCAATGGAAGTTACAACAGGTTCTATCAGGAGAGAATTGGTTCCCTTTGGCAGCATCCCTATAGCTCGGATTCTGAAAGTTGATCAACTATTCATAGAAGATAGATAAATATTTTTGAGCAAATTGCAGAAAACCCATATAAGTATACCACTAAAAGCAAATAATTCTCCTATACTTTCATCTTTGTCAAATAACCACCTGTATTTGCCAAAAGGCTGTTCTGTTATAACTTTGTTAGTTTAAAAATCAAAAGACTAAAATACCCTTATTATTCACCTGCCAAACAAACTAATCTAAATATGCTGAAGAACAGCACAGCCA
>JAYMSZ010002263.1:0-12345 GCA_036897665.1 Pelargonium citronellum
GATAAAAGAATTCTATACTAATAAAGTAATCGGTAGACATGTCAATTTAGGTCCCGAGTGTTGAAACAATTTAAAACTATGAGTTCGATTTTTTTAACTTTTATCAAGTCTCAACTTTTCTAAATGAGTATTGAGACATGTTAAAACTAACAAAAAATTGTTCGTTGTATGTTGATGATACATAAAATATTTGGATTAAATAGTAGAGCTCAATTCTACATATACTTAGCCAATGTGTGGGTCCAACTCATTTCATTGGCCCAGTTCGGCCCAAGTTGGTGTGTACCAGCAATCCGACCCGCGGACTCAGAACCCGATTTAGAACCATATCAATACCCAGTGCAGAACCCGGTTTGGCGTCTAGTTCAGAATACCACATTCGTGGCACGCTCGCATTCGTGGCACGCCTACATTCGTGGCACACTCACATTCGTGACACGTCCACATTCGTGGCACGCCAACACATCTGGATCACACATGTCCAGATTCAATGTATCTAGCTCATGTATTCTCTCCACCAATCAGAATCAAGGAGCTACCACTGTAAATGCCCCGTAAGGGTTGAGGTACAAATCACATTCTCACAAATTCACATACTTGTGAATTATTTTCTGCTAAGCCGGATTCACTTACTCTCACAACGGAGGTGAATTTATGTGCGACGCACGAGTTTTCACTTAACGTCTGTTCTTTCTTTGTAGGAATCTTCGAGTGAATCACGTGTTCATATTAAAAAAAGCTGCTAGAAAACAACAAATGTGAATCTACACCGACGAGGTCAAAAGCATCGCATCATATATATGTGTTTATTGGTCCGGCGTATTTAAGTTTGTTGTCTGCATTATCAAGTATTGTAATCGGATAAAATCGAACGGTTATATCTAACAGTTAGAAAACTCACGTGAAATTGCTCACATGTGTCAATTCACCTCCGTTCATAATCTAATGAATGATGAAACGATGCATATGGACTTTTACAGCATTACTTTTTGTCCTGCACCACTATTTTTGGCTGAGAGCTCAATAATCTCACAATGTAGCCGTTGCACTTTTACAATATTGTCAGCAATTTTTACCTGAAAATCATACCGGCTCTTTGCCTTCTTTTGTTCAATCATGGCAATATATTTGTGGCTTCGAATCCACCAAACGTTCTGGTTTTGGCCTTATCTTAAAGTTTATCCATTAATGGAGAGTTGAAAAAAGAAAACAAAAAAAACTCGCAATCTGTGACATAAATTTCAATCACAAATCAATGGATTTCAGTCGCAAAATGAAATTTGTGAAGGAATTGTAACAAAATATTTATGTCATTATTTAGGTTGTCACAAATGGTTGTGAAAGAATTTGTCGTCACAAATGTGTGTTTGTTATGGAAATTTCCGTTACATATACACATTTGTGACGAAAAATATGATTTATGTCACAGTTTGTGACGGAATTGTGACGAAAAAATTTCCCTCACAAATTCCTGTCATAGTTTGCAACTTTTTTTTTTTTTTTTTAGTGAATGATACTTGTTTGGCAGTGAGATCTAAAGATAAATTTCCAAGAATTTTTAAATGCTTTAGAGTTTAGATAGATAAAATAAGGAGCTGGTTTTCAACACTTAGTTGAGCTGCTCCTAGACTCATGCAGAGCAAATGTTATGTTTTAAGTTATTGATATTAATTGCATTCATGAGGACCATTTATTCAATAATCAAATTAATTTCTCTAGGAAAAGTCTAGCTAATTGAAATATGTTTGTACACATAAAGTCTAGCTAATTAATTTCTCTAGGAAAAGTCTAGCTAATTGTAATATCCATCACCCCACTCTTTTGCTACCATTAGCTAGAGTCAAGAATTTGGATACAAAACATTAAATCATCAGATTAATGTATCCAACTAATCAGCCTAACTTGAAGTTTATTTCAAACATATTTACCTCAAAATACAATGTACCAACATGTTAAAAACTTCATATATGAAAAGTTAGAATTTGTGTCATCAAAGCAAGTTGAGTCAAACAAATTAAGCACTTTGAATTTTTTTTAGATCTTGGATTCAAGTTCCTTATTGATGGTATGGAATGAAACTGTATCATCAGGCCCATTTAAGCAATGTACTTTTAGAATCATATCTGCTACCATGATTTTATTTGAGTTTTAATAAAAAAAAATTGTTCCTTCTGAACTGTTCAGATATATAAATTTTAGCCTATGAATTTCTTTTTTATGTTTATTCAATAAAATGTGTGATTCATACCTTAAATTTTGGTTAACGATTGCTATAGACTCCCTTCATTTTAATTTTAATTTTCAAAAGAGCGGATTGAAAATTTGGTTGAAGGTAGCACAAGCCTGCATGAGTGTGATAATATCTAGAACATCTTCATAAATCAGCTGGTAGATCAAAATAAATTGAATGATTTTTGGCACAATATCTAATAACCAGACATCTTCAGAAACTTGGCTAAGGTATTGGAATATAGAGTGCTTGGAAACCAGGAAAAAAATATATAGCAATGAGCCAATGACTCAGAGCATAGTTAGAATAGAACAAGCTATAGGTAAAAGAAAAAATGCAGGAGAAAAGTGGCAAAAAGATGAAATTCGAACCTGAACCAAAGCATCCATTTTCATTATAAAAAAAAACTGGTAACCAATATTAGAGCTAAGCAAATATCCATCTACTGAACAGAAGCTTACAAAACTAAAATGCTTTTATTGGCCAACTAATAAGCAAGTAAAGCTCTTCTGCTGGTTTAGTTTGGTGGTGGGAAGAAGATTTCACTAGTCATCCTCTTCGAGCGGAATAGCTTCTCCACATCCGGTTCCACATTGAACGCTGCTTCGAGCACTTGAGGAGACAACGCCTTCCACACTGAAGTTCTCCCGGCTAAATGTGTGAACACGGGGCTGCCACAAAAACAATACAAATGAGTCAAAACTATAAACAAAACTATGCCATTTTTAGGGTGTTGAAAGCAATAGCTTACTTTGGAGTGGTGATGATAGAGAACCATTCCATGCCTTCTGGATTAGCAATCTTTGAAACCACAAAGAACCTCGGTACAATGAAGAGACTACCGGCTTTGATTGTAGTCTCCAACACTCTGCGGCCATCAACACCCACAACTTGGACACGGCCACTGCCTCTGACAATGTAAGTCACTTGCAATGCAGAATCACAAGAGAACCCGGGAGAGCACATAGCACTCCCGTCCAGCCTGACAAGATCAGCTCCCAGTCCAACCTCTCCAACCAAAGGCAAATTCTTGGTGTTCAGGACAACCACTCTTCCACCATTCTTAATGTCAACGTCCAATGGAGCTTCCTCGCAGTTCAATGCCATGCCGTCTCTGTGTTCTTTCTTTGGCTCAGGCATCTTGGCTGATGCGTCAAGCTTAACAATGCCACTGGCAGTTTGCTTCTTAACAAGAGTCTCAACCACCTTCTCTTCCAAATCCCAAGCTCGGCTAACAAACTCGGTTGAAAAACCAGTAAAGATGCCGTTGGATCCCGTCAGGAAGAAGTCGGTGAATTGACCAGCTTTGTGGGCTTTTGCAGTATTACCCAAGAAGAGAACTACCATCTCGGTGTCCTCTTTGTTGTACCACCATGTAACAACACCAAAAGGTAGGGCAATAGCATCACCTTTCTTAATGGCAATAACTTTCTCTTCTTTTTCCGGAAGAACAATTCCAGCAATCCCAGCACCTGCAAGAAGACCAAACAACAAAAGAAGCAAAATCAATTTTTACTATTTTACAACCATAGATCATCAGTATACTATGGTGGCATTTGAATTAAAATTTTGTTCATGAATGGGAATCAAGAAACGAGCTCATGTTAGGATTATGATTTTTTGGTCCTGAAAATGGGAATCTAGAATGGGAATCTCACTCCTATTTCCATGACACAAGATGACATAGAACATCAAAAATTTGTTTCGTACTCTTACTTTCAGTGTTTGTGTCTCAAATAATTGCCACAAAGAAGAGCCAACTTAAAAAAAGTATCCAAACAAACTCTTAAGAAATAGTATTAACTATTAATCAATCCAATCAGATCAACTTTACTATCAACCCCTAAGAAATGGTCAAATACTATAAACAATGTCATCACAATAATTTAATTATCAATACTAAAATACTAGTCACAAAATAACAGGACCAAAAGAGCCGTATAGATTAACATTTATTACATATTCACTAGGTCAACTCAATTGAGTTAACAAAGTCGCAAACAACCAAAAAAATCTTTACATATCCACAATTTTATACTTCATCCAATCAAACCCCAAAACACAATCCATCAATCACAATCATGCAAATCAAACAGCATCAACTCTAACAATTATCATCTATTTGAAAATTACAATCAAAATGATACCAAATCCATGCAACGATCGCCTCCAACAACAGTTGATGAACAAACAAACACTAAAAAACAATCCGATCAACGAAACATAAACAGAAATCAACAGAGATCAAACAGCATCAACTGAGCAATTATCACCGGATTCAATAATACAATCGAAACAACGATCGCCTCCAGAACGAACAACAACAGTTGATGAACAAACAAATACTCAAAAACAGAGAAATCAACAGAGATCAGAGCAGAGAAACGATACCTTGGAGGACATAAGCGACCTTAGCGGAGTCAGAGTAGCGAGGAAGAGCGAAGCCGTTCTTCTCGAGAGCGAGCTTGGCGGCGCCAATGTTCCCTTGCCGGAGCATGGGCAGCTCCGATGGGCACCAAGCGTGGTACGATCCACCATTTCCTCCACAGACCTTCTTCGGCAACTTCGGAGAGAGATCGAGGTCCATTTTTTTCTTCTGAAAAGTCAAATACCAAACAAAGAGTATTGAATAGAAAATAGCAGAGAGGAGCAGTTGGTATCAGAGATCTCAGTGGGTTGAGATAATGAGAGTGAATGGGGGGTGTATTTATAGGATTGAGAAACATATATTGATTAGACTAGTAATTGTGATTAAGATAATATGATTTTTTGGATTAGATAATAACTAACGCATTTTAGTGAATTTTTTGTTTAGCATGATCTTATCCAAATATCCTCTGCATTTGAAGATAGGTTAATTCTGATGTTTTTGAAGCTTACTTGGTGAATAAGTCTTATGTAGATAGGATAATTTTGACGTTGTATTTGAAGATAACTTGGTAAATAGGTCTTTATGTAATTTTATTTTGGATAATCACATTTTATTCGGATTAAGCAAATCTGTTTATGTCGTCGATGGTACTACCCCAAAGCCAATAAAATTTCTTAATGAACATTTGATGGAGAAAGTCAAAAATCTAATTATGATTTATATTTACATTAATTTGAATTTAGTTTTTTCTATAAAAAAAAATCTTAATTCTAGAATAGAAGAAACTCACATGGTAGTCTGAGTCTACCGTTAAAAAATACTCCATATATTTAAAATAGGTGTGAAACTCATATATTTTATAGTAGTTATAAAATACTATTAGGTCATTTTAAAAATATTTTAGTTCTACAAAATATAGTTGTCTAGTTGGTATACTCAAATATACTAAAGTATATAATTTGTTTCACAATGCATATATTATGGATTGATTAATTTAACAAATATTGTAATTATTGTTGATTTGTTTCATCATAATAAGTAAATTCAATATTTTATAAATTAATAAAAAAAATTGACTTTTATCATCAAGCAAGTATCAAGGAATAAAATCAACCACTTGTTCTGTTTGTATTTGACATGTGTTTCTGTGAAACTATTTATATCACTTATGCTCTCTTCAATTGACCATGTCTCCAACTAAATTTTCACCTGAGAACACATTTTGTGAAAAGTGATTATTTTGCAAATAATTAGCATCCAGGACAAGAAGAAAAAAGGCAGAACAAAAGACTTGCACCAAAATTCTTTACGTTCTATCAATTTCCTGTTTTTATAGAAAACTACCAATCAAAGCAAAAACCAAATGTTGCTTAAATTGCATTATACAATCTAGTTTTTTGAATGGTAAAAAAGGAAACAAAAATGCCTTGGTCTATAATTTCTTTCTTTGTAAAATGGGGTCATACATCATCAGTAATCAGTCTATTAGCAGTCAGCATGCTCCTACAATCCAATGCCATCCAAATTTACCAATCCGTCCCAACCATACACGTTGGCTCAGTTCTGAACTTGCAGCTGTATTTTGCATCCTATTACGGTATATAGTCAAGAACTCTCCTTCTTGAGAATTGGAGCTTCAACTTCTGCTTCTTCTGGAGGTGGAGGCTTTTGAGGCGACTTTTTTAAGAAAGTTTTGCCATATAAGGAACCAAACACAATGACCTGGATGGACAACATATCCAAAGTAGTGTTATTGAGGCTTTCAGGAAATCAATCAACTTGTTAAACGGGTGATTGAGGTTCAGACTTACAGCTCCAATACACTGTTCCCAGCTAAGAGGATGTGAAAACCACACGCACGACAGCATGATGCTTACCAGCTTCATTAACAATAGAATGTGAGTGAGTATGCAACCATTTGACAAGACTTATAGTTATAGGGGCAGAACTAAGGTAATTGTTTGGAGGGTTACATTACCTGTCGTGTGGTCATTATGGTGGCAAATGTCAGCGCACCAAAAGTTCGAATTGTGTAAGAAATGAAAAATTGGCTAGTGGTTGCTACCTGCAATGAAAAACAACATGATTATCTACGAAGCTTCAGGTATCTTTCTTTTCTGCGGCATGCAGGGTTATTGTACGAAAATACTGTGGAGATATTAATGAATTAAAAGAGAGAACTTTATGTCACTTACAGCAGAAAGCAGTATAACGTCAAAGAAACAATCACTATGGCGAGAAACAAAATCTATAGCTGGAAGTAGATGTCCCTGTAACATAAGACCTAATCCCAAAAAGAAAAACTTAATCAAAAGGCAAAACAAAATAACAAAAGATATTTATCATAAACAGCAAATGTATTGCAATTATAATTTCAAATAGGAGCTGCCACTGTCTGCTGCATAAATGAAATAATTTTGCAGTCAACACAATGGGGTGTTGTAAGTTTCCAGAGTAGATGGTTGATATTCAACAATGCCGTCGATATCATACCTCCCACAACCTGAATTGGCTGAAGCAGAACAAGTCTCTAGGTCACACATGATTTCTAAAGTCTTGTTGAAATAGACAAATATTAACACTACAAGTGTAAGATAAGCTCCATAATACTTCTACAGGAACTGCTTGTCCTCCAAACTTGTAAATCAGTGTGGCAAGATATAGTACTAATAGATTGTGGATTTGGCATGACCCACGCAGTTCATAGCAACCTAGAATCACCTTAATGCCATCCTTTGACCAAGGCTTTAAGATGAGTTAAATACATGATTACAACACGGTTCTTGCTATGCTAAACACCTGATTTTTGTTTATCACTTGCCAGAATTTTGGTTCTTAATTATTAAGGTTTGTATACTTAAAATTTTCTGAACAACAATATACATATACAAAAATCACTTTCTGAAGTGGGGGAAGAAAGAACAAGCAAAAAATCACAGAGTTTTGCTGAAGAACTCGTGTAGCCGACCCCAACATCATTGGAGAAATGGCTTGGTTGTTAAAAACACTTTCCAAACCTAATGTAAACCATTGACTTCACAGCAAGTATCAAGTTAAGCAATAACTCCCATTCAAATACTTGTAGGAAAAAACTACTTTGCATAAGAACATTTATGACGATGGCTAAGACCTGATAGAAGCCCACTAACATATGGAAATAAGATTCTTACAAGTCAACAAGTTCCCAAGGCAAATCTGCTAAACCACATTTTCAATCCATCCGCTTACACAAATGAGAAGATAAACCTATCTTAAGCATGCTTTACACCACCATAAAGTCTCCACTAACAACATGTCATAGCAGCACACTTGTGTTTATATTGCACAAGCAATGCATATTAACTGTAGACCCAGGTACAGATTATATGTCCTTTTATATTTCATTCAGATAATTATAATCCCCTAGCAAATGAAAGCTGAGGTGAATGATTAACCATTGACCCAGTCATCCATAACATGAAAAAGAAACCAGATTTATCTCTAATTAATATGCGAGCTAGGGAAATATAACAATGTGAAACCACCAGAATAACAAACCCAACCAATATTTTTTTGCCAGAACATATATTCAAACCTAAATCCAACCAAACAAAAACCAAAATGTCTAGGTCAATTAATTATTAAAAAAATATTAACAAGGAGCTGACCTAAGAAGCTGAGCAGACATGAACACAATGTTGTGTAGAATATTTGGTTGTGTATTTCCATATTATAGCCTTTAAAAAGCTTATCTTGGAATGTGCTTGTAAAGCCATCGAACCTGTATCATTCAAATAAGCATCTAAATTAATGAAGACAACATATATAACAATTTTCAATGTTATCTTAGCGCTTCACCCAAAATGAAAAGAAAAAATATAGACTGAAAAAACAAACAACAAGAAGCCCCAATTTAAGGATAATAAATTAGGAGGTTAAAGAAAAACATTCACATTTTGCAGAATAGGTTATTGATGAAGGTGACTGCAGTTTACTGAGTGGTATAAGCAATGGTAATCTATCAAATTGACATCAGTAGCACATATATATTACTTTTTCAAATGACGAATTCAAGCATCAAAGCATGAGGCATAGAAAATGAGGTCACAAAGAAGATGTGTCATTTGAGTTAACATGGAGCAAGATGATGGATTGTATTTGCATAATATGAGTATGAAGTAGATACCCAAGGTAACCAAGCATCAGGGAAACACCCCAAACTGTGCTTTCCCTTCCTCTATTATATGGACTGATGTCAGATCCTGCCTATAGAGAAAATAAAAATCAGTTATGCTTATATTACAATACCTGGAAAATGAGCATGTTAACACTTATTACAATTGTAAAGATGTAACAAAATCAGAAGTTTGTGGGGAAATAGTGAAATCTGATTGAGAACCAGAGACAATGATCGTAGTTATTACCGGATACAGAATAAATATTGAACAGCCCAGAGTCACTAAAAAAGCAAACATGTAGTCAGGTCCCCTATATTTCTTTTGCATAATGACAGTTCCCCATACCTGTTTCAACAAGAATAAGAGAGAATGAGTTTGCCCTTAAAATTGGTTAACGAAATTAATGGAATTTTTTTGGGGGGTGGGGGGGTTGGTGAACAAGGATGTAGGTGATGCAATTATCAAAAGATGGAAAGCAACACAGTATTCACATCACATAAAGATTAATATAGCCATGTTGTTCGTCTCTGTTTGTAAGAGATTAAGGCACATATATTCTATGGAATGCACACAGTTCAGGGATGTTTTTCTTTTTCAGTTTTTCTCATGCTAGAAGCAAAGAGTAATGTAATAGGCAAACTCTATTGAAGAATTACCCTTTTACACATTACTAAGAGAGATCCAAGAGATACTGTAAGGTACATCTAACACAAACATATTAAGACTCGACAATATATTTATATGCACAAGTAGTCATATAGAAACAACACTTTCAAGCAAACTAGAGTGGTTTCCGATTACATAATAGAAATGCATAAATCTATCAGAAGGGGTCTGACTACAAATATAGACATAATGAAAAGGACAATTCCTCCCTCGACAAGACATAAACTGGTTATATATGCAGCCATAATTGTTAACAATAATTTAACTTACCATGACAGGTATCATGATTTTGGCACACTTGGCTAGTGTCTGAACAGGAAAACTGACATATTTGAGGGCCTGAAACAGAGATTTGGGGTGAGTAAGAGTCTCAAGAGATTTGCAACCATAATTACTTTGAGCAAATTTACAGAAAAGAAAATACTGAAAATTCATGCTCCAAATGGAAGGTGAGAACATGATAAAGAATACTGAAAGTGGGCAAAGTTTACCTCATATTGACATGTTGTGGTTAGTATGTTTGATACTGATATGAGGCAGTACTTATAAACTGGAGCAACTGGGTCCAGAGCTTTTTTACTTGCCTAAAGAATACACATGAAGTGAATACAATTAAATAAGTCGCTGCAACCATAAAAGACAAGCACTCCATTAGCCATCCTATATAATTCGCCTCATCGTAAATACTGATGCTAATTCATTCCTGCTCAGTCTGATCACTATGAAAACTAGGGGGCCACAAAAGTTACAACTTTCTATCACTGCTACTTACCACTAGAAACCCAGCAGAAACAGCAGACGTTGTGAGACGGTTGCAGAAAACAAGAAATAATGAATACTTAAAATATTCCTTGTTCACTCCATATGGGACTCTCATGATCTTTTCCTGCACAAAACAAAGTTTAATAAGCTCCTTCAAACATGATGGTTCATCTCAAGACAGAATAAACATGAGGGTAGAGTAAGAAATAGTATCATCTTGAGCAACAAGAATCAATTTTCATAACCCATTTATCCAACATCATTAATAGCATAAACGTTACCGGGTTCAAACGAACCGATCAAAGAGCAGACACTGGAATTCAAACGAAATTAATCAGAAAGCATTAGATAATTAAATTGTAAATTGCTGAGAAAATGCAGCAAAAGAAGAGGCATTTGAACTTTTTGATTCCCTGTAAATTGCGTGAAATTGAGATTCGCTTACCTCATTTTCTCGGCAAACAAACGCGAGGTGAAGAAGAAGAAAATTGAAGGTAGATGAATAGGAAGACTTGCCTGAAAGATTGGATTAGCAGAAGCTGGAAGCTCCGAGAACTTTCGAGCTAAATCAAGCACAGAACTAATTTCAGGAACAATATTTCCCACAAATCAACCTCAGATACTCCAATACAGTAAAATGTTGAATCGGATGAGTTGTAGCAAATCAAACACACAATACACAAATCGATACATAAATGCACAAATTCGATAACAGATTCAACAAATTCAGACCAAATAAACCAAAATCGAGCAAAGTAATTCGCTTACCATGGTGATTGAGGCCTTGCCGAGCTCTGAAGAAGAAGAAACCCTAAATCTGAAAGCAAGCGCCTCTTTAGCTGATATTTCTGCAGATAAGTCCACAGTTCAATCAAAATAGTTAAATGATAAGCTACAACTGGTAATAAATCTTATAGAAACGAAGAGGAAGAAGGAGAAAGAGAAGAGATGAGACTTAGAAAGCTCGGGGAGATGATGAAGATGAAGATCGAGCTTGAGATGAAAGAAATCGTTTGTTTAGCCGAGATTCAAATATCGTCTAAAATCGTACGTGTGAATGGAGTTTGTTTAGGTTAAATGAATAAAAAAATTGGTTGGGCTACTAACAGGCCGCGGTTATTAGCCGTGGGTTTAGCTTTGTACCGGCCCAGGTTCAAAACCGCGGGAAAACTCGCAACTTAAAGCCCAGTTACAAGCTCAATATGCTGTAGTGAAGGTAAAGTTAATAACATAAGATCAAAAACACAACCTAAATTGAGAATTATATTCCGTTCCGTTCATGAATGCCAAACACAGACTACATGTAACCTCAAAACCCAGAACTACTAGCAGCAAAATATTCTCAAAACTAACTAAGCAACAAAATAAACTAAAAACTACTAGCAACAACCCATGAACATCTAGATTTACTCAAACGCCCACTGGTTCTCCCTCCTAACCTCAGCCTCTTCCTCCGGAGTGAAATCGTTGACGATGTTGAAATGCTCGCGAATCTGCTCCGGAGTTTTTCCCTTAATCATGTCCGCAACCGTTTGGCACGTCAAGTCCAGCAACGCCTTGATGTTCAGATAGTTCGCAGCCAGAATGAGATCGAACAGAGTCGCCTGGTCCACATTCACGAACTCAGCGTCCCATTCCTTCAAATCGTCCGCCACCGACTTCGAGTCCTTGTCGGAGCCGGAGGCGGTCTCCACGTGTTTCCGGCAGTACTCGATCACCTTCGACAGAATCGGCCCGGTCACGTTGGGCAAGGGAATGGCGGTCTCGGCGCAACCGTCCTCGATCAGGTGCTTGATCGTCTGCGACTCAGCAACCACCGACTCCTCCACTTCGAAGGTCTCTTTGTCGGAACTCATGAGCGTGATCATCTTCTTCTCCACAGAAGACATCGTCGCAAAAACCCTAAATCAACCCTAAGAACCCTAATTCTGAGTTTGAATTGAAAGTTGAAACTCACAATTCAGGTACTGAGAACTGTTTGCGTGAATTGAAAGGACGATTTGAAGGTCTTTTTATAGTGATTATTGGGAAAAACCTATTCGATGTTTGATTAGGAATCCTACTTTTATACGGCGTCGTATTTCGATGTGAAGATGTGAATGTAGGGGTGGGCATGACCGGGTTACCCGCCCATTGGGCCTAAGTTTGGGCCCAACCCG
>JAYMSZ010002264.1:0-12345 GCA_036897665.1 Pelargonium citronellum
CAACACTTTTTACCAAACAATTCAAGTGTTTATCAGCACTTTCTTACCAAACAGGTAACACCTTATTGTTTAAAAGAGCTGGAGCACATTAATGCTCATAAGCCCTACCTGCTTATCAGCTATTTTTGAGTAGCTAATCCAAACACCCTCTTCATGGCTTATTGTAAAATTAAGGATAAATTAGTTAATCGTTTTGTATTTAAAAGTTTATGTTTGAGATATTATTATTAATTTATGAATAATTAACTATAAAAAATGGTAGGTTTTGGTTAAAAGGTGGTAATTTAGATTTTGAGTTTGATTTTTTGTGTTTAGGTTGAAATGCTCAAGTGCTCAACCCAAATTCCACTTGAAAGGGATGAAGGATTATTTAGGTTGGATATTGGTTATTCATACGGATTCGGGTGGGTTGGCCTTTCTAACGTGCAAGTTTACATCACATAAAATGAATTCGATCAATTTGATGGGAGTCTATCACTAGGTTTGTTATTGTATCAACATGCAAATAATAAAATTGTTGAGGCTTACATCGCGCTCCTTGCAGAGGCCTCATAACTCAACTAGTCATGCAATTGACTAACTAATTTCCTAAACACATTCCTGATATGATTTCGGGTTGATATCGCCACTCTACTTAGTTCTAGATTTTTCTGACAACTCTTACTGATGTTAATCTCAGTCCAATTAAGAGGTGAGAAAATCTAATGAGAATTTATGTTAGACAAAAAATGAGGATATAAATGTTCTTGAAAAAATTAACGGTGAAATTATTCTTACTGGATGGTGTGGATTATAAATTTTTATTATTATAAAGTTACAATTTAGGAGCTTTCTTCACTTTCATATTTGGAGATTCCAATCATATGATTTTATTTTATTTTATTTTTACAATTTTACCACTTTGTTGGTTCTTTTGTTTTTCACTCTTTTTTTAAATCAAATATTTAAAACAAAAAGGCTGTATGAGGTGGCAAATGGGCACTGGTTCTCCACTGGCATAATCATTACAGTCCACGCGCTTCCACACGCTCCAATAACAGTATGTGAATCCTCCAACTCAGCCTCCTTTTGATTGGGTAGTGGAAGTCCAAATCTCAGGTGGTCCCTACTCATCTCTCAGCTAATTGTTACCTCACGCGCCGCATCACCGTCCAATCAAAGAGTCGAGCTATTAAATCAACGTGTTATCGTTGAACCGTGGAAAGAGCGTGGGGTTGACTACAACAATATAATGTTTACCACAAATTTATCAATCACAGCTCGTAGTTTGTGTTTGTGTGTCGTGCTCGTGTCGAACCTGAAATTAGTTGTGTGGTGTATGAGCTAATATGGATGCGACACATTTAGTAATTGTATTGAAATACTAAATGCAAACACGACACAAATATGTCATGTATGTTTAATTAAATATTTAGAAAAGGTGAGAAGTTCTCTTTATAGCACGATGATCTATTGGGGGACAGAGGGAGATTAAGTGTTTGTGTGTTTTGTGTTCGTGTCTTGTAAAAACTCGTCATGTTTAACTAAATGTTTAGGAGAGGTGAAAAGTGCTCTTTATAGCACAACAGTCTGTTGGGGGAGATTACGTGTTGAGTAGATATGGGGAGCTCTCCTTTATAGTATAGTGATATCTTGTGAAGACTAAGTATGAAGGTTCTTATTGGAGATGAAAGAACTATTTACGGTGTCCTCTGGGTCTTCACGGTGATATTATTCACAGTATTTAAGGGTGAACGAGCGCGAGACATTTCAGTAGAAGGACAAGCCAAAATAGAGCGAAAATAGGTGCAAGAATGCCACAAGGTCGCAACATGAGAGGTCAGTCACAAATGTTCTCTTCATGAGACCACGTGTCTTCTCGCTGGACAGTGGAAGAAGACAATAAACAGTAAACACATTGAAATACAAGTTACATTTGGAAATAGAACTTTGTATTATTGTACAATCACTCATTTTAGTTGAACTCGTGTTCAACAAAAAATAATGTAATTTGAAATCTTGGTGATGTTGAATCTTGTTCATGTTGTCATTTCACATTTCTAAAATAAACGACAACACTAAACGCCCGTTCAGCTTGAGCATACATTCGTTCTCATTGTTCACAAAGTTTTCTTTAAGTGGCTCAAACTCTTTTAATTCATCCATCACACTCTACAATTTTAACAAGTTGGACTCACCCCAAACTAATTGATGATAATAAATCATTAAATATTATTTACATCTATTTTAATATCGTGTTTATTAATCAAGAAATTTTACGAGATGATATTTTTTTGAATTGATCAATTAAATAACTATTGATTGTCATTTTGAACTCTTTTATAATACTAATAATTAAACATAATATAATTCTCTTAAGAAAGCAACTTCCAAAGCTTCTTCAATGGCTTTAATGCAATATTTTATTGCATTAAAAGCATAGGACAAAGCAAAGCCGCCCATGAAATGTAACCCAACCAACTTTAGACCTTGACGTTTTCTAATTATTAATTTCTTTATTGAAAATTTCACTTTAATTTTAATTTCTCTATTAATATTAGACTTTAGATTTATCTCAATTTCTATTGAGAAAAACAATTAATATTAAACTATTTGACCGTCCATATCTCTTCAACTACCTTCTTGCTCCACCTACTCGTTTATTGAGTTAGATTTTTCAATCTACATTCAAATTATTATCCTTTCTTTTATAGAGATTTATGTCTTATTTGCTAAACGATTTTGAGTATGTGTTTTATATGTAATTTTTTTATAAATAATTATTTATATATGTATGTACATATATGTAATAATAATAATAATTTATCGATATATTATTATTTTGTTATCTTACATTGATTGTGAATGAGACTTTGTAGTTGATATACATATGTGAGAAAAGTTCTCACCATTCGAGCTACCTTTTGGGCCGAGAAGATGCAATAACACTTAACACTGGAATTATAGCTCATAGTTTCATCTTCTCTCTCTTTCTTTGGGAGGTTGCTTCGCCCCTAACTTGAACTTGTTTGGCTGGCCACGCCAGTTGTAGATGAGGCATGTGGTTGTTTTACGGGCGTGAGAAAAAAGTTTCGTTTTTGGAGCCCATAGTCTCGACTTCTTTGTCACGCTTTAGAAGATTGTTGGGTCGTTTCGGAGATTTCTTCTCCCCCCCGCCAACTTAAACTCGATGTGTAAAGAGGAGATTTCTAGTTTGTCTCACATCGATCGGTTGCAGATGAAGCTCGTGGCTTGTTACAAATGTGAGAAAAAACCTCACATTTATCGAACTCGACTGGACTAGTTATATAGTATCAACAATATTTGATTCCTAAAAGAATTTGAAAGCATTATGTGGTGATCACAATTCACAAGAGGGAAGAGAGGTAGGGGCCAAGAAGGACAATAGCATCTCTCTATAGCAAAAAAGCTTTTGTTAGTTGTTCCACCAAAAAACCATTGTAAATGTAGAATAGTCTATTTCCATACAAAGACAACTGAAAATAAAATCTTTTTCTTTGATTGATGGATAGAAAGGATGAAACCTATCTTCTATACCAAAAGCAATGAGCAAAAGCACCAAAAAAAAAAATTAAGAAAATTCTTTATACAAGCAATAAATGGGTTATGACTTATGAGGTTTGTTTTTCATTTTTGATATATTATATTGTAATGTGAAAGTTATAAAGAAGTTTAGCATAAAAAATAATAATTAAAATCAAACACGTAGTTAACTCGAAAATTGATGCAACTCTTATTAGAGTATAGCGGTTGAAAAACAATTTTAAAAAAAACCATAACATTTTAATGTTTCAGAGAATTACAAACATAAAATAAAAAACAAAGAAATTGCATATGTCTAACTCATACTCGTACAAAGTGCAGAATAAAGATACTTAAAAATATTTGAAATTTTTAAATGACCAAAATGTCTTCTGTACTGTTTAAGATTGTGAATATATGCCCGTAACAGAAATTATTATGCTAGGTTCCTAGCACCTAGTAGCAACAATTTACAAAAATTATTTGTTTAACATAAACTAGATTTTTAATTAAATCTTTATCCACAACAATTAAAAATGTGATTATCCTTTTAGGTATGAGAATTTATTAAATTCAATTGAAGACATAAGAGGACAAAAGCCAAAAAATTAAAATAAAAAGGTATATGAATGTCATGTAATGGACTTATCTTGATTAAATACTGTCCCTTTTATTGCTCTCACAGTCCCAATTTGGACCAAAAGTAGATGTCAATTCTAACCAGAATTGGTTTTACAAGATTCACAAATTATGCTCAAAATTACAACCTATTGAATTGTTTTGAAAATAATATTTGAGGGTTTTCTGTTAAGATAAAAAATTCATGATTTTATTCTTGATTGAAGTTTTTCAGCCGCGATTTTAGTTGGTTTCATTTGCGACTCTAAATGATAGTGACATGTTCGTCGGCGCCTTCTATCTCGTTCCATGATTTCAATTATTCTTATGGTTCATTTGATTCTTTGTTTCTCAAAAGTAGTCATCAAATGTCACAATCCAATATATGATTTATTTTTCTAAAGAACTGAATCAACGGAAAAACATTTGTTGTGTTAAGAAATTAAAAGAAGTTCCATATTTTTTTTCCGTTAATTTAGTTAACATACCCACTAAAAAAATTTGAGTCCTCTAATATTAGGGGACATTGCAATTGCACACATTACACATGCTATGGAATATTTCAGCCATTTTCATATTGAATTAGGTTTGTCCTAAGAATATACAAGTCGGATCAGGTCAAAGCCAGAAAATTCCACATATTTTACACTAAAATCCGAAGCTTGATCCTACCCGATCCGCAACCTGCAACTTCCTTTCAAGTTGAATTTGAGTTTGATCTTTCGATCCGAACCCGAAAAAAACCTGAGCCGAATCACAAACGGCCATGAAGATGCATGTATGTGTACCTATCTTGAATTGTAAGTTAAGTCACTTTCAAATATTTGTGAGAATTTTAGTTTCCAGATGCAGTGGAATTGGAATCCATTGACCTGTTTAAATTTGAGCTAAACCTTCCAATAATTCATGCACTTTACTTCCTCTAATGACCAGAATTTGTGCTAAATCTTCTTATATAAAAAGGAAGAATTCGCGTCTCATTTGTTCAAAAGTGGAAATCTCATATACGTTCGAAATATAAAAGTGACCTAAATATTTTCCAAACGTCATCAGAATGTGAAAATACATCTCATATGCAACAAAATCGAGCAGTCTTGTTTTACTTGGGCCGAAAAGATTTTAGCTCAATAAGTAAACACCAACATTTGAGCTCAACTCCATATCCAAAATCAAATAAACTACTCGAAAAACTCTTGAAATGCAAAAACAACCAAAACACTCTCAAAACGTTTTCAGAATGCAAAGATACAGCTCACTGCAAAGTAAAGCTGATTGGTTTTGTTCGCTGACCCCTTTTGTTTGAGGTGAATATAATTCAACCCAATTCATGAACATTAATGTCGATCTAATATCAAAAGTGTTCCATCTCCTGCATCATCAAACTTCATAATTTTCTTTTTTTTTCTTTTTTAAACAACATTGACATATCCAAAGTTCTAATTCAACTAAAGTACGCTGAAAATTCGTGAAATTACTACCCCAAATACATATTGAAGCTGAGTGGTCTAAGGCCGAGCAAATTCTAACCCATTTCCCATGAACATCAATTTTTATATCCAAAATACTTCATTTTCTATCCACGTAGTCAAACTTTACATTTTTATTTTATATATATAAACAAGAAAAACATCGGCTTGAATTCAACATTATTCATGCTTGAAGACTCATACTATACTATAAATTTAACTCAAATAAAAGTTAATGTGTATTTAAAGTTAAATATTACACTTTTTTTTTTAGACTGAAATTTTCCATGGTTTAAATTTTTTCCATGGACAAAAATGAACCATTCATGACAAGAAATCACTCAAGAAATAGTTATTATTATTATTATTATTATTACAAAATTGCAAGTCTCAAGAAGCAAAACACATAATTTCATGCACACGTGATTTTTAAAGAAGTAAAGTTGTTGAAGAAGTCTGATCTTATGGTCTCCACAACAATTTTGGTAAACATTAGCTTTTCAAAATCTCCATATTCTCTCTCTTATGTCTTCTTTTTCAGGCAATATAACAACATTTTTTCTCATTTTTGTGCAAAAAGACAAACCAAATTAATGTCTAAAGTGAAGAATTTTTGTGCTCAAATTTTACCAAAAACAAACATTATGCAATTAGCAAAAAACCAATTGCAGCCGCAAATAATGAACACAAAACATCATTTCAAGTTCAAACACATGATTTTTCGATTCAGATGAATTTGTTTAGTCGATCAAAACTATTTCGAGAATAGAAGACTCAAAATGTGTCAGTTAAAAATCAAGCTAGTTGACATTCAATTATGTCTAATCCAACTTTCCGGTCCAAGCCAAAATATAAACACATATATAAAGCAATATCATGACCAGTTCGACCGAAATACAATAAATATTTTTGTAATATGATTGAATTATGTCAACAACAATTTAGTGAATTGCAGACAAATTAAAAAAAGAAATGAAACATATACATTTTGTAAGAGAATGAATTAAAAATAAAATAAACAATCATTTCAATCCAACCTAAATTGATCATAATTCTAAATTTCGTGAACCAAAAATTGAACCGGTTGACATTTTGGTCTGATTTTCAAATATAAACCCTCCCAAATTCATCTAACAGTCAACAATTGTGTCACATCATCCCTCTTACAAAATCTAACTACTTCACATGATAAAAATGAAGCTATGCTTAACTGGGATTAAATCCAATTCAACTGTTAAAACATTAAAAAAACCATTGAATTACATATGTGTGAGGGGATAGAGCATTGATCTTATCACATAGGACAAAACAAAATTAATAAAATTTCTCTTGAAGTAACAAAAGTGGAAGTTGCAATAAGGTGATTTGTACACAACTTGTTCATTCAATATTCCTTTTGTGTGTGGTTTACCACAAATTTCCAACTCATGCCTCCACCACTTGTAGTTTTTCCTTGCTCTCTCTCTCCCACAGTACTTCTCTCTTTTTTTCTTCTAGAGAGAGAAAGAGAGTGGAGAGAGAGAGAGATATTGGCTCTGGCTGGCTGTGTTTCCCACCAATTTAACCTTTTTCTGGGACCTTGAAATCCTTGTGTAGTTGTGCTTGTGCCTCTAAAACCTCAAGTGGGTCATCTTTCTTTGAGGTCCTACTCTCCCACTTGTTGGTCTTTGCTGTCACTGCCCTGCCCCTTTTTCCAAACTAACCCTTATTATTAATTTTTTCCCTTTCTTTTATATGTTTGTGCTCTTCTTATTCTTGTTCTTGCTCTTCTTCTCTATTAGTCAAAGCAAAGATCCATTTGAGTCAACCTTGATTTGTGCTCTTGTGTTGCTGAAGCTGGTGGGAGATAGAGGAGGATTGAGCTCAGCTCAAGATTGGTGCAATCTGCTGTGCTGCTGTTGTGTTATGTTGTGATTTGAATCTTGGGTTATCTTCAAGATTGGTTCTTTGCTGACATAGAGGTTGTTATGTTTCCATTGAAGCATCTGGGTCTTCTTGATATTGGGTAAGCTTTGTTGGATATTGCTTGAAATGGTTGATTTGGTTCTTGGATTTGATGGGTTAGTTGGGGTTTGGGGTGTGACTGTGAGTGCTATTGGGAAAAAGGGGCTTTTTGGATTAGTTTGAAGTTTCAACATCTTTTCAGTGATTCAGATTTCATGCTTGGTTCAAGAAAATGGAGAGGTTTATGGCCAGATTTTTATTTCTTTAGCATTGACTACTATAGTTTATTCAGATCATAACATGAAGAACCTTCTCAAGAAGCTCCATATCATGCCAAATCAATCAGATTCTGCAGAAGGCTCTACTTCTTCCAAGAACAGCAAGTCCACTATTGTGTTGTCCCCTGATAGGCATATTCAGTCTAGGTCCAATCAAAGTTCTGAGCATAACAAGCCCTTTTCGGGTCTTTCTAGCTGGTTGAATTCAGTTGCCAATCGTCGTAGTCCTAGTCCTCCATCATCTTCGAATGTGACGAGAGCTGATAGGATGGAGCCTACTGATTCAGTTAGTAGTAGTGGATTAGATGTGCCTTTGGATTCAGCTACTCGTGATTCGGGGTCGAGCAACTCTAGAGATCCTGATATAGAGGAGGAGTTTCAGATACAATTGGCTTTGGAGTTGAGTGCTAGGGAGGATCCTGAGGCAGTTCAGATTGAGGCCGTTAAGCAGATCAGTTTGGGCTCTTGTGCTCCCGAGAATACTCCAACTGAAGTGGTTGCGTATCGATATTGGGTAAGTTTTTATCTTTACCCGCTCTTTGTTATCTTAGTAACAATCTTGAATGAGTAAGTTGTTTCGTTAACTGTCCGTATTTTGACAGTGAGAAAATCTTATTTCCGTCAAACATGTTCAACTGTCTTTTGTTATTAATTGTAAGTTGCAATGCGATAAATTTGTAGTAACATGGGAGGTATGCTAGTGACTGGAATCTGGATAAAAATAGAAAGTAGAAAAGACTAAGGAGGTGTCAATATCACCCTCGCCACTCTTGTGATTCTTGTCTTTTAAAATTTGTATAACCTGTGATGAAAGAAACATAAAAGTATTAACATCAGTAGCATTCTGACAGTACAAGCCATGTTGTTGAGTGTCCTTATCAACGCTGCCATGCACCATTTATTCATACCAGTATTAGAGCTGGAAAAGTGGATTCAACGATCGGCATCAAAATCTAATCGCAGACGTGAGTTGGGAAATGTTTCGTATTTTAACTTTGGTAAAGAGAATGAATTGGGTACTAACATAACTTTGGTGGTTATCATAGTAGCAGTAGTTGAAATGGTTTCTGATATTTTGCTAACTTGTTTTGTTTCATGCCAATCATTTTATATGGCTAGTTTTTGGAACTAATGTCTTCAAATGAAATTTACGTGTTCATACGAATAGTTAACCTTCACCCAACTACAAGTATAGCAAAAACATTAAAAAGTAGAATTGGACAGAAGGAAAGTGCTGGAAATATAGTATTATACCTTAGTTTCTTAAAGGATTAGAGAAAAAGGTATGTGAGATCAAGCCGAAGAGGTAAAAAAAAATTCTGTCCTAGAAATGTTTTCCTTAGCTTTGCATGGCAAGCAAACAAATTGAGTGCAAGGGATATTAGAAACCTTTGTGGATATGGTGTTTTATTTCTCAACATCATTTTTTTATATGTATATATTCCTTTCTAACCTATCTCATATCGTAGACTTATCCATGCTTCACAGAATTATAACGCTCTAGGGTATGATGACAAGATCATGGACGGTTTTTACGACCTATATGGAATCCTGACCGAGTCCACTTCAGAAAGAATGCCATCCCTCGTTGATTTGCAAGGAACACCTGTCTCGGACGGTGTAACCTGGGAAGCAGTTTTGGTCAATAGGGCGGCTGATGCTAATTTGTTGAAACTTGAAGAGAGGGCCCTAGTGATGGCCTTGGAGTCAAGGTCGGAACCCGCAACTTGTGTAAGTAGTACTTTGGTGCAAAAGCTTGCTGTTTTAGTTGCTGACAGCATGGGTGGACCAGTTGGGGATCCAGAAAGCATGTTGAGAGTGTGGCGAGGTCGAAGTTACAGCTTAAAAGCAACGCTTGGAAGCATGGTTTTGCCACTTGGTTCTTTGAAGATTGGACTGGCTCGTCATCGTGCATTGCTGTTCAAGGTAAATGTGCTACTTATCATTTGTGTATTCTTCCTATAAATCAATTTATGTTAACTGGGAGCCTTCCATATCGTAATAGTATTTCCTTTTGGCGATTTCAACAAAATCAGTCGCATAAAACAATTCACGGTCCACATATTTTACGTTACAAACTCATAGCTCTATGTGTAACTTCTTGCTTAGAATGAAATCTACCACTTGAGACTCATAGTCACGACGACATACTCAATTCTTATACTCCCTCCGTCTCAAAATGAGTGTCCTGTTTCCATTTTTTGCAAAAATTAAGGATTACTAGATAATGTAATGTGTTTCCAATATTACGTAATTTTCCCACCTACACCCATGTGCAGTTCAAATCTGCCCATGTGCAGTGCATAAGTAATAAGTGTAATATGGGAAAAACAATAATATAATAATCTAAAAATAGAAACAGGACACTCATTTTGGGACAAAAAATTTAGACAAATAGGACACTCATTTTGGGACGGAGGAAGTATCTGAAATGATTGATGATCCTATTAGAATAGCATTAGCTAGTGTTACAAGACATTGTTGAGAGTACAGGTACTCTTGAGAGAACGCTGAGCAGCACCCATGTGATCACTTATAATAATTCCGCTAGAAAACCCTTTATGGATCATCCAAAGCACATAGTTGTGTTTTTTGGAAAACTCGTTGAGGTTTATCCTCTTCCGCCAAAATGTTAATACGTGTGTGTGTGTGCTCTTTTCCCACTTTTTCATATGCTTTGGGAATCTTTGTCGTGATTTGTATTTCATTTTCCATTATTTTGCTATGTTTGTTTAGGTTTTGGCTGATAGTGTTGGGATCCCATGCCGGTTGGTGAAAGGACAGCAATACACTGGTTCCGATGATGTGGCAATGAACTTCGTTAAAATAAATGATGGAAGGTAATTGCTACTATGAGTTCACTTGTTTCATGATGAAAATTTGCATTTACTATTGCAATATCCTTGTTTTTGAGACGATTAATAATGTGAATTTCAGGGAGTACATTGTTGATCTGATGGCAGATCCAGGCACACTGATTCCATCTGATGCAGCTGGATCACACATAGAGTACGATGAATCTTTCTTTTCTGCTAGTCCTTCGTCTAGAGACATCGATTCATCTCATGTAGCTTCCTCTAGCAGTGGGGTTGCGAGTTCAAGCGAAGAGCATTCAGAATTTGGGACACTGGACAAGAAATCCCGGTTCAGAAACTTTGCTGCAGCAGAAAATGAGTCTGATGATAAAAGCGAATTTACCGACTGTGCAAATGTAATAGCGACGCCAACTAGAGGAGAAGAAGAACCTAAGGTTTCCTCCGACGAATTTAGACCTCCTTCCGATGCAGATAACTTGCTCGTGCAAGAACTTCCTTTTAAACCGAATTATCCTTACAGTCATGCAAGATCTCCTTCTTGGACTGAAGGTGTTACCTCTCCTGCAGCACGCAGAATGAAAGTGAAAGATGTTTCACAATATATGATTGATGCCGCCAAAGAGAATCCACAATTAGCTCAAAAACTCCACGATGTGTTACTTGAAAGCGGAGTCGTTGCTCCACCAAATTTGTTCACTGAAATTTATTCAGAGAATGCGTCAGGGATTGAAGTGAAGTCCTTAACTGAAGAGAAGGATGAAAATAAACTTAGAACCCAAAAAATAGACGATGGAGGCGATCTTGGTCCTACTCGATTTTTGCCTCCTCTGCCCCAGCACAGAATGCATACCAAAGCAAGTCCTTATCAGGCGGATTATCCTAAACACAGTGAAGGTTTAGGGGTTCACCATCCCTTCGAATTGAGGGAGGTTACCGGGCTGCGTGTATCGTCACAGTCTGAAGCATCTCCTATTAGATATTCGAAAACTGTTCCCGTTGCTGCTGCTTCTGCTGCTGGCTCGCTCCAGCTTTTTCCCGTTCTTCAGTGGTAGCTGCTGCGTCAAAGTCAAGCACGGACACTATTCCTGTAGCAGCTGCGGCCACTGCTACTGCTGCAGCAGTCGTAGCGACAACTGCAGCTGTCACTAAGCAATATGAGCAGGGCATGCGAAATGATGGAGACACAGATGCTTTGGGTCATGAGGCTCGGGGTAGTGGTGGGAAACGAGATGCTTTGGGGACAAACTCGGAAGGTGACAGAATATCAGATAAATCGACGGGTAATGAGAGCACTAGATCTGATATCACACTTGATGAGGTTGCCGAATGTGAGATTCCATGGGAGGATATCACCTTAGGTGAACGTATCGGACTTGGTACTGGCCTGTGTGCACTATGTTCTGAAATTCATTTTCTTCGAGTCAATCTTTGTTCTATTTGGTGCTACGCATGCTGATTTTATTTGTTTGTTGCATCCTTTTGCTGCAGGATCATATGGAGAGGTCTATCGCGGAGACTGGCATGGCACGGTGAGTTTTTCATTATGAGCTATCGTGGAGATTATGGTTTCTTTTTGGACATTAGCTCAAATTGGTGGCTGAACTTTGAGTGAAAAGTCAAAGTGGTGGCTGAACTTTCAAAAGTGACAAACTATTGGCTGAACTTTTCAAAAATTAAAAAAATTAGTGGGTAACGGTCGTT